>JAPTYQ010113151.1:0-24481 GCA_029814465.1 Ostorhinchus cyanosoma
TCTGTCATTGATGTTAAAGGGGCGGGGCCAATACAGAGGATTAAGAACTAGAGTATGTAAACTTATGATCAGGGTCAATTGGATAGTTTCTGTTGTCAGTATGATTTAAAAAGAACAAACACATCTGTTTGATAATAAATGGATTCACCAAACCACTAGCCATGAGCAAAAGACATATTTTTGTATTACCAGTCATATTCTCTGGAAAATGGCCAAAGAATCACAAATTCTGCTAGGGTATGTAAACTTATGAGCACAACTGTAACGAAGTCCTGTTTATTTTTCGAAAACTTGCCTCAAAGAGTCATAATGTTTTTTTGCAATATGCAGTAATATATTGTGTAGTGTTACAGTATAGTAAGTGTAAGTGTAGTGTATCATTAAGGAAGCAAATGTAATGTGCTATGTTGTATAAATGTGAGATGGGGGTGGGATTTAATAAGTTTTCTTCTTCCCACTCCTTTTTGAGCAGTACATATTGAATTTATTTGTTATTACTAGCATACATGGCAATTGCTACCATGTCTTGATTACCTTTATTTATTCATGTATTTGCTTTGCCATTAGTTCCTTGTACACAAAAAATATTTAAGTTCTTCTGCTTTAAACGAATGAATGAATGAATGAATGAATGAATGAATGAATGAATGCATGAATGAATAGCAGTTCCAGTTAACAGTTTTCCTAGATTAGAAAGTGTAGAGAGTGTAGTAATGCTAGTTGCTCCTGGTTCATATAACAATAATAAAGTGTTCAAAAACGTGACACTTTTTTTTCTTGATCGTGGCCAAAGATCAAAGTTTGTCACCAAGTTGACAAGTGTAAATTATATTCCTATTGTTGAAAGTGGGCTGTCTGGGATCCTTTCACTGATCACCTTTTATCAGTGTGAAGCTTGGCTCCTCGAACAGACAAGGTAGTTGCATCACAGATATGTAAGTTGTTACATCACACAGTAGACCTGCCTTTCTCCAGGCTATCCATCGCTAAAATATTTGTAGGGAGTTCTGCCTTGAATACAGGCCAACTTAGATGAATACTGCTGTAGCAAAACCACTAAACCTCTGTCACTAAGGCAAAATTAACATGCTTTATTTGGAGTGTTAATCTTAGCCATCTGGCATCAACGCTTTACAGTGTTAAACCGCGAACACACTCTGACAGTGTTACTTTGAGAGCGTATTCTGGAGGCTTGTTGAAAAGGTTTCCTGTTCAGTAGCGTAGCAAACATTCACGCAGCATTCCTCTGGGTTTATTTTTGGCCTTTTCCAGAGGTATGCACTAAAATGACATACGGATGCAATCCAGTGTGTCCTGGACCGCCTTTTTGGCAAAGCTGTGTGAGTGGGTGGGCAGCAACTGTCACACTGGCTCCACTGCATTTATTCCCCCAAATGAGTAAGCAGCTTGTCGTGTCAGTCATGTTTCAATGACCTTCACAGAAAACTGTTGCAGACCTCTGCTAGTCGCTCTTGTTGTGTTGTCAGGTGTCAGTCTCGGTGGGTGGCTAGACAAAGAGCCAAACAAACAGGCAGACAGAGAGGTGGAGATGTAGTCAGACAAACATAAAACCAAGGAGAAAAAAACTGAAACATGGTTGCAGGGCAAGCGAGTCAAGAATACCAAAAACATACAAGGCGAGCAGACAGGAGTCAGATATGCAGATAAACACAGGAGGCTGTCGGGAGCCAGTGAAATACTGTTTCCAAACCAGCAGACAGATAGTTAGAAATGCAGGCAGATTGCCAAGTAAGGTGTGCTCCTACTGCTACGTCACACTGTGGATTACTGAGGCGTAGATAAGTCCCGAGTGGACAAAGACAGGCATGTGAGGTAGACCGAAAACTATTTTTATGAATTTAATCTGCGAGTGAGACTAATTGAGACATTTGCACATGCAAGGGGCTAGGCTAATGTTTTATGGCAGTCCTCTCACTTCACATTTCAACAAGTTGTAGAGAGGCTCAAAGTGATTGAAGTGAGCGACGGACAGAGAGCAGAGAGCTTACAGAAATGCAAATCACCAGACGTTCAGGCCGGGAGACAGACAGGCAAGCACGCTCAGAGTACAACTTCACAGTTCACTGAGATGTAGGGAGATGCTTCAGGAAGAAAAGCCGAGGGAGTGTATATGTCTCATCCCACAGTGCTGCGGAGAGGTGGCCTCTGAGTCGGGTGACAGATTACAGGTCACTCATGTTGCCACGGAGACTGCCGTGGCTGGCGGAGATGAATCACCCATCAGCGTTCTTCTGTAAACCATCAATCACCTCTGACTTCTCGCCACAGACACCGACACCCCTCACACCCCCTTCGCACAGACACACATACTTACACACACACACATTAGGAAGATACAGCACAAAATCTCACAGGGGATGAGTTCTGCTGACGAATCAGCTGAAACTCGGAGAACGCCGCCCCCTCTTATATACTGCTCCTCTCTGTCTATCAGCTTTCCTCTTTGCTCCTGCTCCCCTCTTCCTTCTATCTCCCACATATCACTTTACCTGTCATATCAGTGCCTGCCTTCTTTTTTGTCATCCACTCCTCTCTCCATCTCGCCTTTGCTCTGTTTTCCATTTCTCTTCATCTCTGCGTCCTCCAAGTCACACAGTTCATCACCACCCTGTTGTGCTTTGTACCACAGTGGTATATCAGTCTCCTGTGTCTGGCCGGGCATCTCACTGCCCAGCACCACAGAGCAAGCAAATCACTGTTGACATTTTAAAAGGCACTGGATCAAATAGCCCACAGTAGGCTGGGAATGTGGAAGCACCATTTGTTCAATGACTTCAACATCCCAGTAGACATTATCATTTGTCTCTGGTCCGGCCAGCTAAGCGGACAGGTTAAATCATAGTGACAAGGAAAAGCCACAACCATAAGTCTAATCAACGCGCTGATGCTTTGGACTGTGTAAATGATTCGTGCCTCCTGTCTGGGTGTGTTTCTGTCATCGACTTGTGCTTTCCTTACACACACTCTCACTTCATTCACGTGTTAAACTTAATTTTCTCTTTGCAGGTATCGAACGTTTGTTTCTGAAGATGCAGGACCCAACACCCTTGTCGCCACAGTTCTGGCCAAAGACCCAGATGGCGATGGTATTATTTACTCTATAACGGCGGGCAATGAGGAAGGAAATTTCATCATTGACAGCCAAAAAGGTGATACTTCTTAATTTTCTAGCCCTTCACATTTAGACTTCATATTTGCAGCTCTCAGTCTAATTGACAGGCTTTCCGTCAATTCACACATTCAATTTTCTCTAATATATTTCTGCTACAGTGGAGTGCAATGAACGCCCTCTACTTTCAAAGTCAATGTGGAAAGATATTGAAGTTGATATTAAAAGCTGTAATTTCAATATGAGTGCTGCTCTTTCTGTTATTGGGGTCATAAATATAAACGATGACATTATTTAGGAAATTTCCACAGTGGTTTTCCTTTTTGCAGGTGCTAGGAGAAACGTTTCCCGTGTTTTTGAGCTTTCTAGCTTTGGTGACTGCACAGTTTATCTTTTTTATTTACCCTTTGATCCGAAACCAGTGGCAATCGCTGTGACATTTGTCACCCAACCCTTTCAATTCAATTTCACAACAACTGCTCTATCATAGCTCACAATCTTCAGGCTTCGCTCTGCCAGCTCCTCTTTCTTTTGTGTCATCTTTTCATATTCTTTTCCACTTTTTTTATGTGTATCCTCAGTACAAGAAAATGCTAAGTCTGATGTCCTTTGGGTGCGTAAGACCAATATACGGATTCCCACTCGGTGTATATGCAGAGAGTGCTGGCTCATTGAATAGATGCAGGAGCTTCTGTCGCATTTGTAAACAAGGTTGACATTTAAGCTGGGAGAATTACTATGTACATCCCACAGTTCACTTATTTTAATGTAGTACTGCAGTGATGTCAACGTCGCACACTGTCATTAGGAGCTAGTCCCTTTTTCTGCTCGGTGGGCAGCCAGAATCACAAGTAAATTGGAAGAGAGGGAAGTCAGGCACTCACATCCGTGTGTACCTGCATGCTGTGCTGTCTTTAATCAAGAGCATTGAAATAGATGAATAGAAACGCAACAAGAGAATAAAAAATCTCCTCGTGCTCTCACTTCAATGAGTCCCCCCACATCACAGCCTGCCTGCTCGTCCTGCAACCTCTGATGTTTTTGTACTACTGTTGACGAGAAAGATGTTGACTCAGATGCTGCATCCTTTTATCCCACCTTTTATCTTGACTGTTAACATGAAAGCAGACAAAGGGGGAGAGAGGAACAGCTAATAGGCATCTGCTGAGCCTAGTTAACTTCTAACCCAAGTCACTTATTACTTATGTTTTCGCTCAAGTGGCTGAACTGGATGGGCATCTTTAGAGCAGATCGTGCAATTATTAGATTAGAAAAGTGACAAAATCACCACTGTGAAATTGGTTTTTGGATTTAGTCTGCATATCAGATTTCTTTTTTTACCTTTTTGTGGACTTTTGGGGTGAATTTCGACTACTTCCTATCTCCCTTCTGTTTTCTAGAACATGTGGTAAGCTTTTTCTGTGTGTGTGTGTGTGTGTGTGTGTGTGTCTTTTTATTTATAGCCCGTTCCTCAACATGCAAGGCCACATTGATATCCTGCTTAATGACAAATGGAATTGACTTTTTTTTATAATGTGTAGTTTAATGGCTCTGTGATCTTTGTAGGGTTGATTCGTCTCCGCTCCACTCCCCTGCCAAAACTTCAAGGCCTGGAGTATGTCCTCAATGTAACAGCCACGGATGATAATGCATCAGGCGGGCCTCACTCTCTTTCCTCCACTGCTCGTGTCATCGTCGGAGTTGACGACGTCAACAACAATAAACCGGTTTTTGAGGAGGTGAGTTTTAAGTACAGATAACACAAAAAGCTTTTCAATCTACTTTATTCCGATATCCCACAGCTGGAGGGATTTGGAAAATAGTTTGTTTTGTGAAACATGCAGTGTAAGCCTTGTGGGTTTTTAAATAAACTTAAATGTCAAATGTCAGTCCAGATGAAAGGACAGATCTCCTGTTGTTGACCCACAGTGACACACACAACCTCACAAACATGTAAACAAACTACATGTGTCCAGATGAACAGCAGCTGTTTGCTTTAGCCTGAGAGTTGCCCTGGAGGTAACTCCCTCTGCAGTTACCTACAACAGCTAAAGCCACGGTTACTTTTCTTCCAAATATAGAGACGGGTGTTTTAAAAGATACATATAAAATGAGTGTTTTATTGAAAATGTTTAAGATGCTCATTTTGTTATTTTCTAGTGTCATATTTGTCAACATATACAGCAGAGGTGGCAACTTAAAGTTATCATTTGAATTCGAATGGTCACATTATGAAAACAGAACTGTAGATATATAAAAAATTCATGAAGCTGAATTTTAATGAATTCTCATTCAGTTTTATATCAGTGTTTTGTTTGCTCTTGTCACTGCCAAAACCATGCCTAATATTCAAGCATGTACACAATATTGTTACATTTTTCTCCCATCTGCCCGCTTGTCTCTTCCTCAGTGTTCTACACTTATTCCTCTGTCCATCACCTCTTACTTCCTCTCCTCACAGCGCTCTCTCACTCTCTTATTTTTGCCCTGGTGTTCTCATTTCCCTGGCCTCCGTCTCTCTCCGCTCTGTTTTCCCATGAGTTCTGATTAGCCTGCACACCCACTCTATCTTTAGGCGCTCCATTGGGATTTCAATTAATTTATGAAAAAAAAAATGCAATATCATCACAATATACTATACCTGTTTAATTAACTTCTGCTTTAATTAGGAATGACTTGAACTTCAGCAGAAGACATGCTTGTGGAGCTGTAGCTCCTGGTCTTTTGAGTAGGCTGTACATCTTGGCAGCTGATGCACTTAAATATCAAGTAACGCCTCAGAACCGGCTGGGCTAACGTGACCTTCTATCTGATATTATGAGATTTTATGGACAGCCACCTACAGGCCATACACTTTGAGTTACCACATCTCACAGACCCCTTACGTTATTTTTTTTTTCTTTCGCTCTCGTATCCTTTGATCCACTTCCCTCCCTCTGTTACACCCTGGTGTATACGTGCTCCTCCCTCCTTATTGTTTTTCATTTCTCATGGTCATTCTGCTGAAAAGGAGTTAGCATTTATATCTGATTATAAAAAATAAGGACTCCAGAGAGCAGCTCTTTTTCTGGGGCATATGTTCATTAGAGGGATTGGATTGAATTCCTGACTGAGACAAAGCTGTTCATGTCTGGTCTTCAAAAGAAATCAACCCAAATGCTTTAATTTACATAGATATGAACTACCGTATGTGTAACTTCGACAGTGTTTTTATGTGCAGTGTTTCTTTGTGTGTGTGTAATGACCTTCTCCTAATGAGATTATTTTGTTTGATCCTTGTATTCTCATTAATGTAACATTTTCAGACAATGTATTTTCATGTATGAGAAATGCTTTTTGTGTTGTCTCTCTCCTTTCTCTCATCATTCCCCCTCCCCTCCTCTCTCTATCTCAGTGCCAGCAATATCGTGAGCAGGCCTCTGTGCTGGAGAACCAGCCAACGGGGACTTTTGTGTTGCAAGTGCATGCTGTGGATGCAGATGAGGGAGCAAATGGAAAAGTCAAATATGGCTTAATGCACAGAGACAGCGCCATGGCTGCCTTCAGAATTCATCCAGACACAGGTACAGCAGTCACGAATCGTCTGGGCTAAAATAGGTCTCAATTAGACATAGAGCTCAGAGTTAACTGTAGGTAGTGCTGCATTTTAATGGTAATTGACATCGCCGGGGTTATATCAGTTAACCTGCCAGTTGAGAAGAGCGGAAGCTTGCTGATGAAGTTGAAAATCTAATATAATTGAAATCGATTTTCTCAAGAACTATAAAAATGGATTATAAGAATAAGGAAAGACAAATAGAGGAAGAGAGAGACATCTTTACATGTTACTTTGTCTTTCATTATCTTTCAGGGTTGTTTTCCATTGTTGTAATGTCATTGAATAACAAAATTACTGCGCTTGAAGTGAATGCTTGAATCACCCTGAATGCATGTGGAATTATTTACTTGCTTTCATGATGGATGAATACGGATGGATGTGTGAATGTATGCATTGATGTGTAGATGGGTGAATTGGAGAACTGCTGAATAGATGGATGGCTGTATGCATATTTGTGTGTGTACATTAGGCGAGATAGAGTAACGAGTTGATCATTGTTTTGTATTTACAGGAGTAATTGTGACAGCCAGGCGGTTCGACAGGGAGCGGCAGAGAGAGTATTCAATTACAGTAACAGCCACTGACTGGGCGGAGGAGCCGCTCATCGGCATCTGCCAGCTCACCATCCAAATACTGGACCAGAATGATAATAGTCCCAAGTTTGAGAATTTGCGCTATGAATGTAAGTGCTGGATAGCAAATATAAATGCTCTTATGTGTGTCAGAATGACACATTGCTGAAGCAGGAGCGTTACTAAACTAAACAGGGTGAGATGAAGTGACATGGGGCTGCATGCCCCTTTAATGTTGTAATTTCATTTAATTGGGTTTGTGTTTTAGAGTGTAAATGCTGTAAATATGCCCTAATTTGGTTTATGAGAAATTATTTAATACCATTAATTCCCCTGTTAGATAAATTCCATTTCTACTTGAAAATTGGAGAAGATGAAAAAGACTCCTCAGTAGCAATAACCTAAGTTATGTTTGCTTAATGATCAATGTTCATAACATTCTTCATGCATGACCTCAACTATTTCCTGCCCTCATCTTTATTAACATCTAATGAAGAAGTGTGTGGATCCTTTCGTTTAGTAAAAGTAAGAAGTTTATAGTGTGAAAATACTCCACCACATAGAAAAGTTCTGCATTCAAAACCTCATTTAAATAAAAGTATGTGAGCACATTATCACCATTATCATAATAATAATTAAACCCTTTTGTAGTAGTATAGGCCTGTTTGCAGCTTTGTAACAATGCATTTCAATAGACATAAAGGCTATGAAATATTAAAATCTGAAAACTAAATTAAGAAGTCAGACAAATGCAGTGAGGTAAAAAGTACAATTGATATGTATTGATGTAATGACATAGACTTAAGATGCACAAAAATGAAATACGCAGTTAAAGAACAAGTACATCCCATTTGTTTATCATTACATCCCCCTGTTGATGTTTACTCATACAGTATTATTTTTTGCATCCTTTAGATTTTTTGAGAGAAGACACTTTGGTCGGTACCAGTTTTCTGCGAGTGGCGGCTCATGATGACGACTTTGGCTCTAATGCGGCCATCACTTATTCCATGTCCCTGGAGCAGCCGGAGTACCTGAGGGTCAACCCTGTGACTGGATGGGTCTATGTCAACCAGCCCATCTCACAGGTCAGTTAGCAGTTATTAGCAGGCGCTCAGCCAGTACAGACACACAAACACACTTAGTCTCACACACACTCAGTCTGTATCTCATGGTAGCCTGTGGGTTTGTGTCAACAAAGTTAATGAATGAGCCATCTCCAAGTGTCTGTGTCTGCTCCTCCCAATCTGGGGTATGTATACTCCCAGAGGTGCTACATGTGGGAAGACCACAGAGATAGAAGATGGAGCCAGACTAAATCAGGCTAAACAAATTATTAAAAATAGATCTTAACAGCTTGGTATTCCTGTGGCCATGTGTTGTGACATCATCTCTGTTTATTGCACTGTTTTAGACACTGTCCTTTTGACTCTTATGGACAAAAATGCACATTCTCTAATGAAATGACTTACATGGGTTTTCAAAAAGCTAATTATCCCAAGCTAACATTCTTCTATCTGAAATAGTCTGGCGTTGATAAATAGGATTCAGCACTTATTTCATTTTCATTTATTATATGAGACTTCGATAAGCAGTCTGAAAGCATGCGGCACTATTACACGAGTGATGTATTTTGAAGCTATTTACTGAAACCGTTCAGAGGCTGGAAGTGTGTGTGAGTGATTTGACTTGCAAAAAGTCATCCTGGTGCGAACATGTGCTTGTGTTTGAAAAGACAAAGTGATAAAAGCCTTCGAGATAAGTTAAACATTGGTTTTGAAGAGGTGAATAATTGTAGTTTCATAGAGGTTTGTGTTCGACACAAGCATTTGTCACAAACTGCTTCACGGTTTGATATTTGTCAACTAATTGCTGTGCCTTTGATTTGTGATTTATTGTCAGAGCAGCACATTTTCTTTCTACATTTTTAATAAGTGTTGCATGATTTCCAGAGCCTATCAGCAGTGCTCTCCCTTCTGTTGTCTTCTTTCACTTAGTCAAATGTAAGATCTGTTCTTTGCCTAAGAACTTGCTAGAGCACTATAAAATCTGTATTATTTAGCATATGTTTTAGTACACTGATGCTTGAATCTCAGGCAATTTTTGCCACTGACTTCATGCAAAATTCAAAGAGTTAAGTCCAAATCCTGGCTGAACATAGCTGTTGCATATTTCACAATGGTTTCACAAGTTATTTGAATCATTCCATAGCCTTTTGTGGTTTAACTTAGATTATACATGTACAATATTAAATGTTAACTCTCTCAGTTGGTGTCAGATGTTGCATTATTGTATCTCATTACTGTCTCTGATTACAATGAACATAAGGCAAGTTTTTCACACCACACTTGACAGCAGTATGTGGAATTTAAATCCCAGCTGATGTACCACAATTTTGTTGAATATCCAGGTTATAATAAGCAGCAGCAGTGGTTCTGCCCTGCGATAATTTTGCATGACATTCTTCATTCAGTTTAAATCTCAGCTGAAATAAAATGAAGGAGATGCGTGAAGGTGCTGACCATACACCCAATGTTTAATGGATATTTTCTACTTCTGATTTGATACAATTATTGCATATTTAATATCTAACATGGCTTGAATGTATCCACAAAGTCAGGGAGTTATTCAGGTCATATAAAAAAAATAGCAGCTCCTGGATCCACATTGGACATCACAGATTAAAATCTTTGTTCTCTGGTTTCAAGCTTTGGTACAGGGTTGTACTTTCTTACAAATACTAATTGGATTGTCCCAGGAACAGAAAATGTAATTCTGGACTTAAGTGAGATTCCTTTTTATCTGACGGCTGCAGAACAATAATAGTCGCCAGGCTGCAATTTGCATTGATAGAATAATGCAGTTGATGGGTGAAACCCTACATTTTAACAACTGAAGTCTTACTTGAACCCTTTTTCTAACAAAGTGGAGCCACAGTAACTTGCATTATCTTCTGCAAAGAGATGTGACAGTTAAATAAAATTACCTTCAGTGAGCAAAAAGGGTGCTTCAGGGGATTTTTAAAGGATGCTTTTTCTTCCACTGGACTGAGTGTAATGTTGATGTTGCACATTGTCTAATTTAGATAAACAGAAACAAATACCCTAATGACCTCTTAAGGAAATTTCCAGCTTTCACTGCAGTGTCCACTTTGAGAAAATAGAGTTTCTCGGTCACGTTTACTCTCTCATTTCCTTGCAGTTTAATTATACAACAAAAGTAGAGGAGCTTTTGCGCCATTGGGATTATAGTTTTAATAAATTATTGTGAGGCTTAGGTTGTTTTTTTTTTTTTTTTGCTTAATTAAATTATTTCCTTAATAGAGTACAGAACAAGTTCACTTTCAGAGAAGAACATGAAGTCTTTACTGTCATTATCGGCTTATCATGAGTATCACCTCCAACGTTTTCACCTTTCAGAGGAGTCTGTTTAACTGTTCTGCTGATGTTATGCACATAGTTTGTTGTTATTTTAGTACAATCTGTCTCATGCAGGATTTATTATCTTTTCCCATGAGATTTTTCGAGTTTGGCGAGACATTAAATCACATTTCACTAAAAGGTATTTGTATTATCCTAAATAATAAGCTCTAGAAGAACATCAAAGTATGCATTCACACATTCAGCACGTTTGTTTGAGGAATTTAAATATGCATTTATATACATATTTCTATTTACTTTGTAACATAACAAAAATGAAAATGGAATTTTATTGATCCCAGAAAGGAGGAAATTCACTGATTAAGGCAGCAAGAGGATAAAATGTACATTACTGTTTATTAAATTGATGCCAGTATATGTGATGATTAGCATTCACATCCATTTAATCAGGTTATCAGTTCAACTCTTAATTACGATGTTTTACTAACCGTTCTATTTGTGTTGCTACAGAGGACCTATATCACACGAGACATCGTTGCAACGGACGGAGGAAACCGAAGCACCTCTGTGGAATTAGCCGTCACCATCACAAATGTAAAGAACCAGCCTCCTCAGTGGGAAAAGGAGAGCTACAGTGTGATCATCCCTGAGAACACCGCCCGAGACACACCTATAGCGGTACTGTGTGTGTGTGCGTGTGTGTGTGTGTGTGTAAGCTTTGATATCAGTTATTGTTAATATTTCTGTAACTTGCCATTTTTGGTTGCTGTAATTGACTGAAAGTTTGTTTACCTTCTCCCCTGGATTACTGTGCAGTGTGAGCATTATTCAGACAACGTGTTGTCTTTGTGCTAAAAATACACTATTGAAGACTTGTCAGTGTGCTGAAAATCTGTAAAAATGTTTTAGTTTGATGCTTTAGGTAAAAGCTGTGATTGGATCGCATGTACTAAGCAAGTTTCGTGACTCCAGGCTAATTAATCCATTCAAAATGTCTCTTTTGATGTGAAAAATATATGGCTGTCAATCCAGAGAGCGAAAAAATCTTTTATTTTATTTTATTTTTTTACCTCCAAGTTCTCCACACGGGGATTCGCTTTCATCGTTAGGTTATTTGAGAGATGAGGAAGTAAGTTTGGCTGTTTGTGCTCTATATCCTATTCAGGTAATCAATCACCATAATAATTGCCATCAAAACTTGACTGTGTTTCATTTGGGTTACAAAGTAAAAATACAGTGTGACCTATTTATAAAGGAGCCTGTCATATAGGGACAAATGCCTCTTGACCTACCTTAACTCTGCTTCTTGATAAAGAGAGAGTTGACTAGGGTATGAATGTCCATCAGATGAGATCATAAGGCCTGAGTAAGTCTGCCAAGTGGGCTTAAGCTGGAGACAAACAGATTCTCAGGCTTTTATGTCTTTTTCCTCCAGGATGCAGAGCTGCTTACTGAGCTCACTTTGTCTCAGCTGAGGGTTGTTTTCCTCTGCTTTCTGTCATCATCCCCATTGTTGATCTGCAAAACTCATCTGCTGTTGCCTCATAATGTAACTTTCCTTTCAATTTAGACAATCAAGGCGACCTCTCAGCTGGGTGACCCAAGAGTGACCTACAACCTGGAGGATGGGATGGTCCCTGAAACCAACATGCCGGTTCGTTTCTATCTCTCCCCCAACCGCGAGGACGGCTCAGCATCCATCCTAGTGTCTGAACCACTGGATTATGAGACCACTCCTTTCTTCTCTCTTCGGGTCCGAGCACAGAATGTAGCTGCAGTGCCTCTTGCAGCTTTCACAACAGTTTATGTCAATATCACAGGTATAGTTTTTATTTCATTTATTTACTTCACCAGTTAACCCATAAAGACCCAGTGCTACTTCTGTGTCAGTTCCCAAATGAATTTTTCTCTCTAGTTAACCTCTCTTAAGCGATTTAACACTATTCATTATAATATTATGCTCTGTATTTTATGTTTTTTCTGTGAAAATCAGGTATTTTTCATATTATTAATTTACTCACTAAGTAGATTTTCATAAAAGCTCAGATTAAAGTTGAAGGTTATTATATCAGAATTGGAGGAAACTGAAGAAAAAGTGACTTTTACAGCAAAGATATCATTAACTGAGCATAGACCTAGTGTCTCCATCCACTGTCATTGATACAACTCCATGGCTTTTACCGGTTGAATCAATGTTGTAGAAGATGACGGTGTTTCCACGGTAACTACAGAGCCTCTGAACATCCAAACGGGGTCATATCTGATGACCATGAAAAGATGAATAACTGCATTTTACACAAATTATTTACATGGATTGATAGGATTAGTGGATCAGAAGTTATTAAATATTTTAGATCAGTAGATGCTATCGGTTGCCAGTGGCAGTCTGGGTCTTTATGTGTTAATGTTAGCAATCAAATCATTTATCTATTTATACACTGCTGCCCATTAAGTTGGAATAAAATATTTTTTACCTCTTCTTATGAAATGATAATGAGATTTCTTCTTGAAAGTTTAAGTGTAACTGGGACTCAGTATGTGATCATTACACCTGATTAAAGGTCCTTTCTCATGTGTATAAATAGGGATAAAGAGGAATGTGTCTGAAAACAAAGTTATTCCAACTTTTGGCTTTTTTAGTTGTTACGTATAAAGTTAAGATCATGTCCAATTGTCAGAATATTCAGGTCACCATTTAAACAGTCTTGTAAAATATTGAAAGACCTAAATCTTTAATGTGCCAGGTTAAGGAGACTTTAGGCAAAGGACAGTCTATTACTGATTTATTATATGGAAATTAACATGTCACCTTGTTATTAAATTTCTCTTCTTTTCCAAGATGTCAATGACAACGTACCATTTTTCACCTCCTCCATCTACGAGGCCTCGGTGACAGAAGGAGCTCAAGTTGGGACCTCAGTCCTTCAAGTGTCTGCCCATGACAAAGACCTGGGTCTTAATGGGGAGGTTTGTGGTGATTTGTTTTATATTCTTGTCACATAAGCTTAAAAATGATGGTATTAAGCGGAAAACTGCACAGCTACACCTACGGACTGCTTTTTCTTTGCTAAGCCATCATTGTTCCGCTCGAAGGAGCATTCTGTAACATCAGACCACAATGCCTCGTCGGCGGAAGCTTTTGTTCACGTTGTCAAAGTGTTGTCATGGTGGTTTTGGGAGCTGAGCCACTGCAGCAGTCTGACTGACTTTGATAACATCGGTGGAACTCTGTATCGATCTAATTTTGCCTGCAATAAAAAGACTGTCTCAGGGAATATGATGGAGACCTCCTGACATTTTCAACTACAAAGCCTTTAATTTATGAAACCGTTCTACAGGTTATTGTTTTAAAGACTATACTCTAACTTTATACTTGAATTCCCTTTGCTCCATAGATTACCTACTCTCTGTTGAGTGACAGCAGTGGCGATCACCATCTGTTCCGCATAGATCCAAAACTAGGGATCATCTACACAGAGGCCGTGTTTGATCGTGAGGCACGCAGCTCCTATTTGCTGGAAGTTCAGTCTGAGGATGGCCAGGAGTCAGCTCGACCAGGAAAAAACAAACAGCCTAACACAGGTAGAGGACGGTTCATCAACTCGAGCCATTTTTTCCTTGTTAATTAAAGGTTAGTAAATAAATAAATTGAATTAAATTACCTTAATTTGATATGAAATCATTGACACTGTAGTGAGAGACATTTGCCTCCGGATAATGTTTCAGTTACAGTGTTTCAAAGCGTAAACTGCTGTTACTGTGATATTTCAGTTATATTCTGAAAAAGTGTCTGACTTGCAGAGTTAACTTTGAGGTGACCTCCACCCTGGTGCAATGGCCCATTCATAAAAGGCTATATTGTTCTTTGCCCAAGCCCACAGGGCACTGATGAAAAATAGGCTTCTCCCTCTACACTAACTAGACTACACTGGCACTATATTACATCCATTTACACCTTGGGATTGATTTTGAAAAGTGAATCTTAATTTGATTTATTCCACTACCAAGGCTAGGCAGCCTCACTCTCCTCTATGTGTTTTAATTTTCAGTGTTCAATATTTGAAGAGTACGGCCCGTGTTTGTTTACCTAGTTTTCCCTATGACATCTTGGCAGTAATAAAACCTGTGTCTGTGTCCCAAGTGACGTAATATGACGTTTGTATTCAGAGGTAGATCTTTGCCAATGTTTGTGAATGAGATATTAGGGTTAAAGGGTGATGTTTCGGAGCAGCAAAGCCTTCTCTCCAGGGCTGCCAGGGCTGCTTAGCATTTGCAATGAGACTTAGCTGTGTCTTATGCTACATATCTCTTCCATCCAGAAGGGCTCATCTCCTCTGCAAACATTACCTGTCTCTCTGCTTTACCCCTTGGGATACAACAAGAAGAGGAGTAAAACACAAAAACAACCAAAGAAAATAGAGCCACATTTCACTACCATCATCTCTTATTGCAGCAGCTCCAAATTAACATGTCACCTATGTGTTTTGTGAGCAGATAATTTACTCTTTCTAACTAAAGAAATAAACAGTGTAATGAGGAGGGCACCGATAAGACACAAACACTCGTCATCTTATAAATATTTAACCTTCCCAGTAGAGAGGTTCTTTATCTACTCCACAAAAAAAAGCAGCTTGTTGAAGAGGTTCAGTCCCATTACTGTTTCTCTTTCTGTTGAAATCTGTTACCCCTGTTAAAACAATAAACTCTTGACCAAAATGAATAATTTATGTAATTTACAGCATGTCTTTGTGAATAATGTTTTGTCTGATTTCCTTGTCAATGAGCCACATTGCGTCGGGTTAAGTGGCTCTTCCCCACAAAAGAGTTACAATAAATTGTAAAATCAATGAGCAGATGGAGGGAGAACACGCACATTTGTGGAGCTGTGTGTGTGTGTGACTGTTGTGTGTCTGCTGTGTTGTTTAATCTTTTGCCATTCTGTCATTCTTGCAGACACAGCGTATGTGCGGGTTTTCATCAGTGACGTCAATGACAACAAACCAGTCTTTGCTCAGCGGCTGTATGAAGTCGGCGTTGATGAAAATGCAGATGTGGGCTTGACTGTTGTCACTGTTAGCGCTAACGACGAGGATGAAGGTATGTTTGATGAGGCAGCAGACTTGGAAGGTCCCAAGGAGATTTTACTGATGCCATTTCCTAGAAGTAAAGGTTAAAGAAACTAGTCAACTAGAAGCCGCGTAAGAGTTTTTTTTTTTTTTCTGAGCTGCGTTGAAACTCCGTGAAAGTTTCTAGATTTCACGCTCTTCATTTTTTTCACCAGACATCCTCTTATTGAAATGACAAAATTCTGCCAGCAGTGAGTTGTGTGACAAGTAGACAGTTTTGAGAACTAACTAACTCGAGTTAAACTGACTGTAATTGGACTACTCCTTCTATATGAATAACTGTATATAACAATATTTGGTAGTAGTTTGTTGCTTCAATCATATCCATATTTGCATAGTAATTCAAGTATTTATAATATTTCAGGCCATCTTTTATGTTGTATTTTATTCTTTTATTTTGGTTTTTATTTATTCTTCTGTACAGCACTTTGGTCCACTGCGGTTGTTTTAAAGTGCTTTACAAATAAAGTTGGATTAGATCTTTTGTGTCACCACCTCCTGAAAGTACAGCCTGTACATTGTAAACCAAAAAGAAAATTGACTTTAGTTTAACTTTACAGTCTTCACTTTGAGTACATGTTTTTGACCAAATTTCACTTACCATGGTGCGTTTTTCTCTTTAGCAACCTATGAACTTCAAGAGTTTGCCACAGTAAATATGTGCATGTATTGAGTTTGCGGATCAATAAGTCAGGTGATATAGATCATATCCATGTCTAACTGGAATTTTTTTTTTTTTTCGTATAAAATATATGAAAGTTACTGTTTTTAACTACTCTGTGCCCTGTAGCAAAAAACACAGTGTCAAAAGATTCCATATAACTTTTTAGTCTATAGCTATCAATCACACTTTCCCTTTGCGCTTTGAGAGTTACATGACTGAGTGTAAATTTGAATAAATTGTTACTCAGTTAGCCAACTTCCAAATGATATGAGAGTGTAGAATCTTGTCAAGGCTGAGTTATTAATTCAGTTCATATTCGTATGAATGCGCCTCTTGAGGGTACTGTACTTTTTTTTTTTAATAAAGATACTTATTTTCTACTTATATCATACTTATTTCAAGAATATGCATTCGCTGGAAACAGTTCAGTATTTTTTTACAGCAAACTGATGCAATTTTGTTATGTCTTGCCGTGGTCCCAGCTGTCCTTCATGCTGTTTGTCATTATTTCATTTCCAGTGCAAAACAAGGAAACATTCAATATTTTTCCACTAAACTAACGACTTGGAAACTACTCTAGACTGACTCGTCTTCTGTGAAAAGGCAAAATCAATGAAACTAAGCTAACGTTAGTAGCAGGTACCACATGGGATGTGCTATTCTCAGATGACTCTTCTTTATAGTATTTTTTGCTTTAATGTGTTTTGAAGTACGTTTTTAGTTGACCAAACCACATTCTCTCTGGAGCAGTTGTGCTGTAATTTGGCTTCTTCCAGTGGTAAGATGTTGGTACCTTGCAAAACTGTGCCTTTTCATCAACACTGCAAGTAGGCACCTTTTTTATGAAGCTCTTTTCCTTTGTAGTAATATTCATTAAGTGACCCTGTAAGCAGTCTTTCCCAGTCTGGTCTGGGCTTTGCTGAAACCATGCAGTGTGCTAGATTTAGCAGCATTCATTTGAGTGCTTGATAATACACTGTAGCACATATGTTCCAAAAAGACTGACACGCTCCCACACAGTAGGTGGGCGGGATTTAAGCAATAAAGCGCTTGCTCATCCTCGGTGCAGCGGTAGCCTAAGATCCCTTTATCAAGCATGTTTAGGTCCGTTAATCAAGTATTTATGGTGAGCGGGGGTGCAGCTTAAACTAGGCTGCAGTACTAATGATGAATAGCTGTGGAATAACACCAACCCCCAACATTAAAGTTACAATACTGTTGCACTTGTGCCTGAGAGGCCATGCTCAATCTGTCTTGTTTAAAAACTCCACCCTGGGCCTGACTGCTGTAAGCCTGCCAGATCACTGTGGGAGGTACGGAGCACTTTCTCAGCAAGGGTTGTGTTAATAGTAGAGATTAGTGTATTTACATGGGATTGTAGATACTTTAACCCAACAGGATGATCGAAAGCCAAGACTTTACATTACAGGAGTCCATGTTATCGTTCTTTCTGGTTTTAAACCTTTAGATTGGATGGTCTCCATGGAGACAAGATAAGGTCAGATATTGACTTCTTCTTTACTAAACTATATCCTCCACCCTCTCTCAGCCCTGAAAATCATTCCCTAGAGGGCACTATCAGAGTGTATTACACTGCTTTTCAGTCTCTTACTCCCTTTAACTTTTTTCCAGCGGTTTTTTAATTAGTATCTGATTAAAGCTGAAGAGACGAGGTACAAAGTTTCCATTTAATTAAGTAATCAAAACAAGAAGGGGATACATGAAAACCTACTAATGCTCAGGCCTTGGAGGAAATGAGGTGGAATACCCTTGTGGTTATACTGTTCTGCTGCTGCTAGAGCTATTCCGAGTAAAATAAAAAACAGGAATGCAGGATTAGTGCATTTTCATCTCCTTCTTTCATCATTATATTTTACTCATTTTTGATTATACATTTTTCCTTTGTTTACTATCAGAATCAGGACTTGTTCTGTATACCCCATCGTTTGTTTTTTTTTTTTTTATATCTGCCACAGGTGCCAATGCTAAGCTGCGCTACCAGATAACATCTGGGAACAAGGGTGGTGTTTTTGACATAGAGCCTGAAGTTGGGACGATTTTTATCGCACAGCCACTGGACTACGAGCAGCAAAAGAGGTACAAGCTCCTGGTCCTTGCCTCTGATGGGAAGTGGGAAGACTACGCAGCCGCTGTGGTTACCGTGGTTAATAAGAACGACGAAGCTCCTGTGTTCTCCATGAATGAATACTATGGATCAGTCACAGAGGAGCTTGATGGGTCACCTGTGTTTGTACTACAGGTGAGATGCTGCAGTGAGTACAGTTGTGACTGAGGTGTTACCCTGTGGTTTTCAGTAATTACTATAATCCATAGAACTTTAATTACCCCAGAGGACTTTTTTTTCCCCTCCAATCTGCTGCTTAGAGTTTGTGCAGCACTATTTGGCAGAAAAGTACTGCTTAAAGTGTTGTTTCATGGTAATTCTCACATATTTCACACTCTATCCTAACTTGAAATATTATAGGATTATTTTTCCAGTAAGTTGAAGAGACAGTAGTGATTTATTTTCTGTGGGGGGAAATACAGCAGTGAGAATGTCAGAGCTACTCTAAGACCAGATGCGAGAAACTCGCCTGATCAGAGCTCATTCCTTTAATTTCGGTGGTCAGGAAAAAGAGCAAACACTTAAATGGGCTGTCGAAAAAATGCAAAAGCAAAGAAGACCCTCATGACAGCTGAAAAGAGATAAGAGGAAATCGTAATTTAGGTTTGACTGGATGAATGAATATTCATTTTCTAAAGACAGTGTGTTTATCTTTGCAGGTGACAGCTACCGACCCAGACAAAGATGCAGACCAGGGGGCCATACGTTATTCCATTCATGGCCAGGGGGCAGAGTCACACTTCATGATCAATGACATCACAGGGGAGATGTACGCCCAGCGCACCATGGACCGAGAAGAGCGTGCTGTGTGGCGCTTTGTTGTTATGGCAACCGACGAAGAAGGCGAGGGGCTTACTGGCTTTACTGATGTTATAATCAACGTGTGGGACATCAATGACAATGCACCCACCTTCTCTTGTGCTCCAGATAATTGCCACAGCAGTGTGGCAGAGAATTCTCCTCCTGGAACATTTGTTGTGGAAATGACAGCAGTAGACCTTGACGATGCAGCAGTAGGTCAGAATGCAATCCTGACCTATAAGATTATTGAAAATGTGCGCAATGCAAACAATGTAGACCTTTTCACAATTGATTCCAGCACTGGCACAATATCTGTGGTAGCAGAAGGTCTGGACCGGGAGTTTGCCGACAGCCATCACCTGGTGGTGGAGGCTCGAGATGGTGGTGGTATGACTGGGACCGCAACAGCGACTGTGGTGGTCACAGACGTTAATGACCATGTACCAAAGTTTAGTGAAGACTGGTGTGGCGCCCGCATACCTGAGAGCACTAATGTGGATGGTTCCATTCTGGAGTTGAGTGCTGTGGACCCTGACGCTGGCACTTACGGACAGGTGGTGTTTAGTATCGTAGCAGGAGACTCTGAGCAAAGATTCTACATGGTGAGCCACAGACTGGAGCAGACAGGGACTCTGAGACTGAAGAAGAACCTGGACTATGAGATTCCAGGGGATCAGAGGTTTAACCTTACTATTAAGGTGGAAGACTCTGAATTCTCCAGCCTTATTCACTGTCTGGTTTTAGTGGAGGATGAGAATGATAATGCTCCTGTGTTTGACCCAAGCTCCCACCTGCTCTCTCCTTTGCCTGAGGACGCAACTGTGGGAACCAGCATCATTCAGGTCGTGGCCACTGACTCTGACTCAGGCGTGAATGGGGACATTTATTACAGCATTCTTCCACAGTCTGACCCATATGGACATTTTACAGTCAGCCGAGCCGGTGTGGTGACAGTGAGCAAGCCTCTGGATAGGGAGACAGTGGCAGGTTATGAGCTGGTTGTCATGGCGACAGACCGGGGTACCCCAGCCTTGACTGGCAGTGCCACGGTCCACTTGCCACTGCTTGACATGAATGACAACGGGCCGGAGCTAGAGGCAGCTTACACCCCTGTGCTGTGGGAAAACAGTCCAGCACCTCAAGTGGTCTGGCTCAACAGAAGCTCAACTCTACTTCATGTTGTGGATAGAGACTCCCCAGAGCACGGGCCTCCTTTCTCTCTCTCCCTGCCCTCGCTCTATTCTGCCGACTTCCTCCTACAGGATCACGGAAACAGCTCTGCCACACTCACAGCCCTGCGGAGATTTGACAGGGAAAGACAAAGCGAGTGTCGTTTGCCTGTGATTATGACAGACAGCGGCCATCCTCCAATGACAGTCACAAACACTCTCACCATCACCATTGGTGACCAGAATGATAACGCCCACCAGGCAGGAGAGAAAGATGTTTATGTGCATAGCCGCAAGGGTGAGTTGCATGCTTCCCCTCATTTCATTCTCTTTGCCCCTGATTTTTGCTACAGAGCTTTACACTGCAGGCAGAGCTAGACTGAAGAGGGGAAACTGAGGCTACAGTTGAAGTGAAGGAAGTTTTCACTCCTGTACCTGTGCGGTGTAGTCTAGAATTCATAATTGTGCTCTACCTTTTACATTCTAACAGCGTTTTGTTATGGTAATATCATTGTCAAATCCTTTCTCAAGCCCTCAGCACATTCTTCCCCTGGCTGCTCTGTGCCTAAAGCTCATTTGAACATCACATTATGATAAACATCATGACTCTTCTTTTGTTGTACTTTTTTTTTACCCTTCAGGTGAGGTGGTTAGGTGTGTTGACTTGTTAGTCTTTGATTGCACACTCAGCTACATGGCAGTTTTGGTAATTGTGGAAAACAGTAGTGCCGTGACTCATCCAGGCTGCCATTGTTTACCCAGCTGCAGTACTCTGGCACTGCAGGTCGATAATAACATAATCCATACTGAGATAGCCCCGCTTCCTTAAGCTCCACGCTCTCTGAAGTGGAGCACTGAGAGCCTATTCATTCCAGCAGTGGGGCTCCACAGTTATGAGCATAATAAGTAGAACAGAACACAAGAATGCAAGATAAGGAGAAGAGAGGGACGAAAAAGATAAGTGTTGGCATCAGCAGATTCTGTCCAGACGGAATCAATGTGTATGTGTGTGTGTGTGTTTACCTTGAACAGGAAGGATGGCAAATGCGGCACTGGGGAAGGTGTATGCCCCAGATCCTGATGACTGGGACAACAAGACCTACACTCTGGAGACAAGTGCAGCCAAGTAAGAGCGCTTTGTTAAATGCACGTAATTTTTTCTGAAAACATGCTGATCTACAAATGTGCAGCGCAAGTACAAGTGCTAAAGCAATGCGCCACCCGAAGAACTGCCAACAGCGTAGAATTTGAAAAATAAAAAGGATGTGAACTCAGCATCAAGTCAGTATTTCTGTGACAAGGTCTCTTTCGGTGATATCACTCGGCTTAAACATGCCTAACAGGTACTTCTCCTAATCTTTGATCCAATTCTCTGGCCTCAGATATAAGGTACCTTTCCAAAGCGACTTTAATCAGAACCATCAACAATGATTGCAATTCTGGAGAATGCAATCAAATTCAAACAAACTAACCAATCTCGGTCCATCTGTATGATGTTCTGAGATGAAACAGCCGTACAAGCACAGCCTGACTCCATCAGGGACCTTGTGCCGCTATTCAGTATTCACACCCTCAAGATCAGATTAGAAATACCAATTGCATATTTGTTTTATTCATCTAACAAATTCTGACAGTTACCATGACAACTATCAAGTTCTTTTAGTAGCTTTTGCAGCCAAAGTTATTTTTTTTCCCTTTTCTTTTTCAGGGTCTTTGTTTTTTTTCTTTCTGAATTTGCATACACTTTTTTCCTAAAGTAAACCCAGGTACTACTGACCAGTTCTCTCCCTGCCTGCATGCCATCTGTCCTATATTTGTCACTGTTAACAAGAGCTCAGAAATAAAAAGAACCCTCTTGTCTTCTCCTCTCTTTCCCTCCTGTCTTGCTGCACTCATCCTTTGTAACATATTGCCTTCTTTTCTCAGATACTTCAGTCTGAATCAGAGCTCTGGAGTGCTGACCATCCGACAGAACACTCCAGCAGGGAGCTACTGGTTGAGGGTTGGTGTGTCTGATGGGGTGTGGCCGGATGTGATGTCAGGGGTCAGAGTTCATGTCAGGGAGCTGGAGGAAAAGGCTATCCTGTCATCTGCCTCGCTGCGATTGACCGGTAATGTCAGCAGATCAATGACTCAGGAATAAATGCTGTGTTAATTTTGACTCATTGGTGCTCTGCAGGTGAAGAGGTGTGATGCTGCGATCGCACTCTGACTTTGTCTTTAATGTTCATGAAAGACCTGCTGAAGTATAAGTCAGGAAAATGTCGAGTGTAACACTTTTTAATAGGATTCCCCGTCTCAGTCGTTCTCCACAAAAAGCGAGCAAGCGCTTTGTTTCTGCTGTTGTTGTTAAGTTCCTTTATGTAGATGATGTTGAAAGAGGCAGCATCAGCCACAGGCATGGATAAATTGGTACTTTTCATTGAATGATTATCAGGTTGTCAATCCAGTTAACGCTGAAATAATAGGCTGTCATGAGGAGTTTTTATACTGATTATTTAACAATTCGAAGCATTGTAAAACAACTGTGCGCGCTGCTTCTTGGCAACAGTTTTCTTATTCTTCTTTTACTTCAAAACTCTGAAGTTTGTGTTTTAGTGCTCATCTTCCTGTCAGTCTCACAGAGCAAATTAGAGTTATAAAGGTCAATTTAGAAGTGTCAGGTAAAGTCCTTGACATTTTAAAAGCCATTCTGCAATCAGACTCAACGGCTATTACGGATGCCTCTGTCTCAAAGTCATTATCATTTTTGGAGATTAGAGATGACTACTGCCTACATTCTCCAGATATTATTGGAAGGTGGCGCCACAAATGTGATTGATTTTACATTAAAGTATTTTGCACACAGTGGTGCTTCAGTCGTCTAAATTTATTTCATTGATGAAATGAAGAATTTTACTTGACTTCATCACCACTCATTCACCTTATGGATGATTCAGTGAAGAAATGGATCAATAGAAGGAGATGTTAGACTACCTCTTGAGCTAATGGAATCAGGAACTCAGTAGACTTTGATCAACTCTGTAGTTGTCATTGACAAGTCAGTAGTTCTTATTGCATGAACCCCCACTCTCTTTGTCTCCTGAAGGCATTACAGCAAGAGATTTTATCGACTCTCATGTCGAGGGAAAGAGTCGGCTAGAAATGTTCTGGGACTTCCTGTCTGAAACCCTGTCCGTCAGACCGGCAAGCATCAACATTTTCAGCATAGCAGACACGGCAGAGAAAACAGTGGACATCCATTTCTACGTGCTAACTGATACTGGCTACCTGCGCCCAGAGAAACTGCATGGCATCCTCGCAGCACATAAAAAGAAGGTATATATCCCATCTTGTCTGTTAGATAGAGATCAATGCTCATATATCAAGTGATACACTGGGGAGCTTGAGGGGAAGAGATAACAACGCTTTTTATCTGCCCTTTTATTTTCACGCCAACTTTCTGCCTGTGTACTCCCTGGCCCTGTCATGTCTCTTTGTCTCTCCCATTCATTTTTATCACGTCATGCTTATTGTGTCTGGCTGATAAAAAAAAAAAACTACCTGTGAACCTGACTGCTAAAAGCATTTATGTAGATTAGAGTTTCATGTAGGGCTGCACAATGTATTATTTTTTCATTGTTACTCTGATGTGCATGTGCACAGTGTGTGAGCTGTGTTGAAAATGAACCCAAATGTAGATTTGGTTCCAGACTAATTTCCATATTTACAGTAGTTTAAACTCTGTCCCAGAACAGTTTTATGATGTTCCATAAATGTTTTTACACTTCTCATAATCAGATGTTTGTGTTTTGCATTGTTTCTTTGGCAAAGCATGTCTATGAATCCAGGATTACTGCAGAAAGAAAGAAAGAAAGAAAGAAAGAAAGAAAGAAAGAAAGAAAGAAAGAAAGAAAGAAAGAAAGAAAGAAAGACA
>JAPTYQ010113154.1:0-24480 GCA_029814465.1 Ostorhinchus cyanosoma
TAGAAGAGGAGAAGTTTTTATTCACATTGATTGGAGCCAGATGTGGTAAGTGGAAGAAGGCGAACCTTTAAGGTTAACAAGTGAGATTCCAGTGATTTGATTCAGGCTTTTGAGCAGATACATGCACCTTTATAGTAGTGAGCTGGTCTCTTGCGTAGTATTGTAACATGTCTTTGTTGGTGTAGCTGCTGTATTAATAATGTTAATCTGCCTTTTATTTGCAGAAGAGTGCGAAAACGGTGAACTGTGCTGATTATAAATTATTATTAAGAGCTCAAATATGTCCAACTGGCAAGTCCAAAAGCTATCGTTTTGCTGTATTTTACTAAGAAATACTCACATTTAAAAGGGTTGAACCAGCACATGTTCTAGATTTGTCTTATTTTAGCTGGTAATGTTAGGACTCTACCATGCATGTTGCAGTATAACACCCCTATCTCGGTTAAGCCAACAAATTATCAGATAATATTTTCTGTAACACTGTAAGGAAACATTTATGCTTATGTCATGTTGGTGCAAAAAAGAAGGTAAACAAACACTGACTAATGTTTGGAAATACCCTCACACTCCTGTGGCGGCTGTTTACATTGACGAGGCAGGGCTGTGAGATACTACGGCATGATGTCATCTCAGACCATCTATTTTCCCACATTCACACTGAGCTAGATTGATGCCGCACATGTGCTCAACTTGCATCGCTGGTACAGTAAGTTATATCAGCATATTCATGGATGCCGAACACAGCGGGGGAGGTAGCTGGCACATACAAGCGGAAGTTCAGCAAGTAGGGAAGTCCAGGATAGTTGACTATCACACATGTAACACAAATGATGAGAAACTCAGATGTAACTCTCAGGTTTTTTCTCCTTTTTTATTGCTGACATGCACTGGAATTCCTCCTGGTTTTATCACTAACATTTTTTGCGTTGCGGCATGGTGACTACCCCTGTCTGAACAGACTTCACCTTACAGGGACAGTGTACACAAGGAGTGCATACTGTGTGCTTGTGACCTGAGAAATACACAGCCTTCCAACAAATACTAATAAAATAGTAGCTTTGAATGTCCCTGTAGTCCAGTATACAACTGCAGCCAAGTTAAAGGAAATGACTGCTGTAAACAAAGAACAAGTTTTTGTTTTGTCTCCTGGCGTGTAGAATCTCAGCCTTGCAAGGTTCACAGACAAGCCTTTGTTTCCAAAGTGCAAAAAAAGTAGCTCACATTAGTTGTTTTTGCAATATATGTGCCATTATGTGAACTGAGAAATGCATGGGCGGATAACATGTTCACATGAAGTTGAGTTCCCCTGTGTCTTTGTTTGGCTGCACAGGCTTGAATATTTTTTTCACAAGATGATTATCCCACAGTGTGTATTGTTGTCCAAGATTAATTGAATTCCAATTTTAGAGCTTATCATAGTTTGCTTCTAAAAATACAGTAGCTATTGTGATTTTAAGTCTGCAGTGTTTTCTTTTACTCTAGACCAATGGACAAATGTTATTGCATGTAATGGGAGGAATTTCCAAGAACCTTTTTTGTCATTAAGACCCCCAGGGATTCTATTTCTTTAACTCTACTAGCATCTCCCTTTTTTTCTCTGTCATATTTTTCCTCACAGCTCCCAGTAGTGTTCTTTATGGCATTATTTTTGGCTGCAGTGGTTCATATACAGCAGCACAGCAGACTCCGCATAGACTCAATTTAAGCATGTCTGAGGAGCAGGCTGGTCGGCTCATTGCTTTAGCAGGGGTAAAAAAGAGAAAAAAGAAGTCTGCAACAGGCTTAGTTCTAATGATAGATAATCCAGTTACAAACTCGTGGAACTGGTCAAAAGGTTTGTTTTCCAGGTTGTGGGTTTGTGATGTGAATGGAACGTGAAGCTCCGGGAGCACTGAGGCAAAGAGGAAAGGTTTTTAGTTCAGCCTGTGTTTGCCACAGGCTTGCCCTCTACTTTGACTCTGATTTGCACACTTTGACTTGAGGCTTCTGTGGGTCCAGAAGCCACCAGCCGGGACACTGCGAGCTGTCTTGTTGTTTTTACTTTCTGCCAGTGGTGTTGCAACTCAACATGTGGAGAAGAGTGGTGAGGGGATTAATTAGCTACTGCCACAGTTCTGCCTTGGTGGGATGGTAAAGGAATTGACAAAGAATAGATGAGAGTAAATTACAAATGTGCATCATCTGTCAAGAATTTGGGCAAACTTTGCTGGAGTGAAATTAATTGTCAACTGTCAGTACTTGTATTTTCATCTTGTGAAACTTTATTCTTCTTTCATATTACATATCGTGTCCTTTCTGTCTGTGAGAACCATATCTTTAAGCATGTTGATTTAAAAGTGAAGGATTATATGTTCTCGTATGGTTTAGAATTCTCCTACTTCTCAAACTAAATCAACTTTTTACAAACCAATGGATTTGCAGAAAATCTGAAAACATGAAAACAGGCCTGTTTTTTCCGGGTAGACCTTTTATGCATACTTGATTCTCCCAGGAGAGCTATGATCATCTTATTATGATGGATTACAACTAGATTAAACTACATAGCAGCATATGAAATGTTTAAAATGATTAAAATCTTGATCATAACAGAGCAATGCCATGTACAAATTAATGCAGCTGTGTAGAAGTTATATAATACAATAGTGAAGGAAACCATTGTGCAACACAGTGATTTACATTTCAAGTCAACACAACATACTTTTACTCATAGAAGAGTATTTTTCTAGTGTGATATTTGCACTTATATTTAAGTTAAGGGTCTAAATCTTCCTCCCAATACTGTTTACTAAATGCTCCTTATTTTTCTTCTCCAGCCACAGGCCACTGAAGGATGAGGATGCTCTCTGGGATGGCCAGGTCCAAAGCGCCTATAGTTTGGTTACGGGGGTGAGCCCACAGCAGCGCTACCAGCCCACCCAAGGAAGTTACCAGCTTCAGTTCGCCATCCAGCAACTGCAACAGCAAAGACTTCAGTCAAGACAATTTCTGGACCAGGGCCAATGTAGACATCAGGTAAAGAAGAAAAATAAGAGTTCCCCTGTTTTGTCATGCTGAATATGATACTAAGAGGGTTATATTTATCATTGTTGAAGGGGAATTTCCCCACAAGGGTCCTATTCACAGAGCACAGAGAGCTATTAAAGGTCAACTTTCATCCTTTCGTACACTACAGCTGTGTAGTCACTTTCAGACACGTGAGCTTCAACTTGAGTCCTTTGGTGGAAAAATTGCTTCCCTGCATACGAGTGCTCTGGGTATTTTGAAGCTGTGAAGAAAATGGGATTTGTTTTGAGGAATATTTGAATTCTTAAACATTTCTTCATTCTTCTATTGCTGTTGTTTGATGTCTTTTCTTATCAGCCCCACATGTATGAAAACTGAGCAGTATCAGAACTGTTGAGTTACAACTCGTAAAAACACGCATATTTCTGTCTGTTCAAAATATTCCCTTACCTAAGTGCTTCCAAAAGACTGCAAACGTACCCACATAAAGGGGAAAGCTTTCATGTTAGCATTTACCAAACTATTCTGAGAGTCTCTTTCCAAACCACTTAACAAAATGGTGTTCAGTGGGAACATCCTCTTCAACAGAAGCTCATTCCTGGAGAGCCAAACATGACTCCTCACCCCAAGTCTACATTGTTTGGCCAGTTGACTCAACTAGGTTCATTTGGAAGGTGAGTAATCAAGGAATGCTGCCTCTGAGAGGACCCGTACGGATTTTATTATAGTTTTGAAGTCTTCTCATTACAGTTCATATCAGATTTGAGCTCCATTTACCTTCCCATTACAACACAAATACAATTTTGGGATATGATTTTCTCTCTGGTAGTAATGTAGCGACAAAAAACCTTTTAGTCATGCCTGACTAGCCATGACAGATGTGATTTGGCTGGTTTCTAAGGGAGATTAGAAAGGTAGCGAGGTCTTAGTCTTTTCACAGAGTGTAATTTTTGTGTTTAGAGAAAAAAGATAGGCCCTCCGTCTTTCCCTGCAGTTGCTTTGAAAGAGGATCTCAACAGGAAGAGTGTATTTATTCATTTTCCAGTGGATTTTGGAGTCAATCTATGGATGGAGAGAAATAGAGACAGGAGAGCGCCATTGGACAACTTACAGAGTGGAATGATTGGATGCACCCGCTTTTTTCCGATCTGTCCTGAGTAATGCAGTTGCTCTCACGTCATTGTTTTTTCATCATCTTGGTTGGGCCTTAATTAATGCAATTGAGGTGATATTTCTCTTGGCTTAGTCCCACAGGCTTACGCAAGGCACTGCATGAAAGTGATCCCTTGCCTTTCTTGTGCTCCATTCCCTTTTGTATTCTGTCACAGAGTTTGAACATAGTTCACTAGATGACCAGGCATCTCTTATTTCTGACATCTCACATCATCCTCAGGGCTTATGGAGGTAGGCATATCTCTTACAGTGTGAAGTGGTTGAAGGTTAGGAAGTGTATAGTGCACTATTAGCCTAAACCATCCTGTTACTGAGGTCATAGGATGGCTGACTTTGGATATGGTTGTCGTACTGTCATTTCAGAGAACCCTCCCTTCCCTAAAATCCTTTGCCATCCTTCTCTGTTTTTTCCACCCACACAAGTTTTTCTGCCAGTCTACCCTGGCAATGTGTCTTCTTCTCTAAGTCACATTATGCCTAAGATCCCTCAGTCACTAAATATGTTCCCATTGGACTGATGGTTTTTGTGCAGTGTGGCCTCATGATGCTGGTGATCAACTTAATATTTTACAATACCTTTGTTTAAAATAAAATGCACATAAACACAGATATTCCAGTTTCAGTTGGACTCTCTAACTGGGTTAGCAATGATAGCAATAGTTATATTAGGATTAGCATGGCTATATACGTTTTTTGATTCAGTAGCACTTTATGTTGAGGTGTACATATAAGAGCCATAATCTATTAGTCATTATGAAGCTCTTATTGATGTCGTATTTTGCATGAATATATTTTACAATTACGATTTTCCTCATTGTTATTACGTATTCCACAAGAACACGGACATTTTTTTCTCTTTCTCAGAGCTGCAAGAAAAGACGCCATTTTTTCTCTCAGCCCTGATTTTGGACTTTTGCAAATTGTTATCAAAAAATCATCCAAGCAGAAGTTTTTCTTGTGGTGTCCAACAACTATTGTGTGATTGGTCAGAAATTTGAAGTGGGTGTAGTTAATATGGATGAGCGGAGGGCTTCTTAGGAGATCTGCATTGGAGTTTTGTGTGAAATATGAATTGTCCTGGTCAAAACGCACTTCGTTTTTGTCCTTGCCACCTCAAGAAAACAAATTCATTTCTCTGTTCTTGCAGTGTATGCAATAACCATTAGAAACATCCTTATAACAGTATAGTGATGATGATATAGTGACTACTGCAGTGGTTGTAGAAGTATTAGGATCTTATTAAGCTTATATATGCTTAATAAAAGGTGACAATAACGACATTGCATTGAAATAACGACATTGAAATAATCATGATTATTTTACATTTGTGTGATAATCATCACCATTCACCTGTATAAAAACAGGTAGGTAAAATTAATTTTATCATTATTTTTATGTCATTTACCTCTGTCTTACTGACCCTTATTTCAAGACTGTGAGTTCAATGTAGTTCTAGCACCTTTATTGTTAATTTTGAGTTTTATTTTACAGTAATGGGCTTTGTATGCTTAAGATTTATCTTGTATGCTCAATTTACTGACTTAAATTATGGCTTTTTTTGTCTTTGTGTAAGGTAAAAATGCAATCCAAAAATACAGGAAAACACAACATTAAAAATGTTAATGTTATCAAAATACCTCTAAATTAAGTCTTTCTAACCCTAAATATGTTACCCATTGTAAAGTGCAGTCTTGCTTATAACTAATAGTGTTTAATGTGTAATAAGAAGTTCTACCAACAATTCATTAAATTGCTCAACTCACTTCATCTACTTGATGCCAAAATGGGAAAAGTACCTGATATAGTTGAAGTATCTGAAGACACAAAAGGAAGTGTGCCATAGTGCCAAAAAGTGCAAGTGTATAGTTCTGTGAGGGGGGAGAATCGGGGGGCTGTTCCGGTGCTCCGGTCCACGTTCCAGTTACTGGGTGCAGACTGTGCGGCTCCTCCACAGGCTTGGCCCCGGGCCACCTGGCAGTCAAAGAAAGGTGCCCTTCCTGGCCCCGCTCAAACTGAATTGTGGCCATAGGCTTTGCAACCTGGAAACTCAGCTTCTCATTTATCAACACAGAAATTACATCAGATATTCCCTGTCACAGTGCCGGCCCTTTGAACGGCTACACTGTGAAGCTGGAAAACCATTAGCTTGTTAGATAGCCGTATAAAGCAGCAGAGAAAATAGCATAGACATGAGATGTGGAAGGAATGTATGCAAAGCATTCCCCAGCAGTGCGAGGACAGAGTGATATGTGGCTCTAAAATATTATGTCAGAAAGAAAAGGGCATTTTCCCTTTGCCCAACTCTTTGAAGTGATCTTGCATAAACAAATACTAAATAATGTGAAGAATTTCCTTTTAGTGGAGCCAATCACAAAAAAATGTTGAGCTTGTTTTGATACTGGTTGGCATTTCATTAATATCTGTGCTAATACATGCTCCACCTTAATGACCAAAGACTGCATTTCTTTCCCATGACTAACCCATTCCAAAAGTCATTATATTTCCATATTCCTCTTTTGGAATTGGGTATGATTTTTGTTATTTTTAACTTTTAAATGTACCAAAATTGGTGGTAAAGGATTGCTATTTTCTGAAGCAAAGTTATCAGAGTTTTTTCAGTCAAGTAGCCTCATGCTGTCCATTATAACAACAAGAAAACATCAACACTCAGACTGTAAAGAACTTCCTTTAAGTAGCTTCTATTTATGATGATATCCACAGTCATCTTCTTTTCTTTCCGCAGGCTCAGTTTCCAGACCAGACAAATGCTCCACATGTCCAGACTTCCACAAACTCATCTAGCTGCCCTCCATCCAGCTTCCATGTACGGCCCAATCACAGCCATGGCCACGGCCACAGCCACGTCCAGGCCATTGTTAGTCCTCCTCATGCCCCCAAACCTCCTAGCAGTGCCCGAGAGGGTCAAATCCGGAAAACAGCAACTAAGCGGTTAATCAAGTAAGTTTCACAGAACATTGACTCTTTTTTCAGTTTGTATTCAGGCTACTTATAAGAATGCCATATGTAGCTCAAAGCAGTACCTTACTGTCAGTGATTTCATTCATTCAGGTGGCAGTAATTGCCTCTGTCTTTTAGAGAGAGATAGGATGACTTCAAGGGGACATGGCTAATGCTAATGAGTGTTAGAATGTGTGTGTAGTGGAGTGCTCCCAGTCCTTTGGCTGCAGGTTGTATCTGTCTGTTCAGTAAACAACCTCATCACAGGCCTGATTTCTGCCTGAACCGTAAACAGAGCGTGGTTCAGTGGAAGGACCCGGGCTCCGAGCACCATTTAGATCCTGTTTGGTTTGGAGATAAGCTGAAGAGCGCAGAAGGAAAAATAAAAGAAAAAGGGCTGAAACGGGGCTGAACTGCCAGCTATTTCCCTTGCTTGCTTTATGACTTTATTACTGCAACATCTGGCCAAATTACACAACAACAGCAAAGCTTTGTGATCAGGGTTGATTGTTTGTGTAAAGCTCGCTGTTGTACTGGCAAAGGGCTCTTCACACTTGTTGAATGTGTGAGAGGAAAAAAGATGATCAAATCACAGAGACATACAGTGGAAGTCTTGGTTTAATGTTCCAATGTATGCGTTGCTGTTACCACTGTTAATTTTTCTCTGTTTTTAATTCATTCGTTGCACCTCTTCCTGCTGACACTCTGCAGCGCTGAGCAGAGCACTCTCTTTGCTGACGTGTTACATTCAGTCATCATACTTGACTGCACAAACTGTGCTGCAAGCAAGTGAAGAGTTAAGAGGGCAGGAGTCCAGCGTAGGGGTTGTAGAGTAGGTTAGGGCAGCCGGGTAGGTGCCGTGTTTGCTCCTGTGTGTGTGTGTGTCTTCCTGGCAGTTGCAGTGTTTACCCTCTGCATGTGGAATTCCAGAGCCCCCTCACACTCTCCTCTGTCCTGCATTTTTGCGGTCGACCAGTGTGACAGGGGAGAGTGTGGGAAAAACGGAAGCTTCAGGACTAAAAATGCACTGATGGAAACAATGAAAAGAAAGAATAAAGAGAGGGGAGAAAAAAGAATGACAGAGAAAAGTAAACTCTGTCCAGGAGAAAGGAGATGATTGTTTGCAGAAAATGGTGGGATAATAAGTTGCTTCCTTTTATTTCGAGCACTCATTTTTAGGGGCAACTCAATACCTCTGTTATTGAGACACATCTGAAACACATCCCGGGGTAGGTCTAAGCTCTTCGAACTCATAATGGAATCACTGTGTTGGGTGGTTTTAAACAGTTCAAGGCTACTCAGCCCTCCAAACACCTTCCTGTAGCCAGTTGTTGAACTATGTGATACAAATGTAACAGAGAAATACACCACTGGGGTTCATTTGCAGTAAGTTGAATCTGTTTGTCAGTATGAAATGTTTTTCATCCTGTTTTTGAAGGAAATAGAGGAAATATTTGTTTTTCCCCAGTTACAACATACCTGAAAGAAAATATCCTAATTCTACAAGAGAATACAATTCAACAATTTACAATTTAAAGCATGGTTTAACTTTAAATAATGTTGCAATAAACTTCATAGTTAATTTTCAATTAAAGCTGCAAGAGCCATAAATCAGGGACAAGTATTAGAATATGAGTACCCTTCTGTAGTTACTTTATGACATCATCATCTGATAACAACTTAACAGCAATCTGCATTAACTGATGTCAATCACATACAGTATTTAACCCTATACCTGTTTGAAAACACCTGTGATCATCTCACATCTAGCATCACAGTGTAGATTTTCTACAGCCTGTAAACAGCATCAAGAGGAGGTACAGAAGTCTTGTTTCCTCCCAGACCTCTTAAATTACAATATGCTGAAAGGTAATTATTTTTTCTCACTAATGCCAAAAACCTGTCACACACTGAAGACAGATTACATTTAAATTGATCCACTGTGGTTGTTTTAAAGTGTTTTATAAATATAGTTGGATTGGATTGGAAATGTGTCTTTCAACCTTAGTATAGTTTTTTACCCTAAATTTAGTTTAGATTTTTTGCCACAAAATTCCAGTGTTAGTCTAACTTTATAGTGGCACTGGAGTAAGTTTAACTCTAGGGATTCTGAGTTTTATGATGTAGAGAAATTTCTATCAAGACACTGATTCAGCAAGGAGATGAATAGACAAACTGTTAAATATACTGGGTGTTATCTGTTTATTATCTGTTTATTCTATTCTATAATTCTCAGTGGAAGACACATTCTCACTTACTTGCAGAGCCATCATGAGTGGGCTGAGTTGCTCTTTTTTATCCCATCATTTTTAAGCCAGAAAACAATGTAATATTTTCTTAAGGAGTTCAGAGCAGCCAAACTTATTCAGGCTTCTCCTCTGTTTTATTATCCATTTTTATAAGTTTTATCTGTTTTTTTATCAGTCATAACTGTACTATTTACATCTCCATATTGATTAAACTTTGAAGTTTGGTTTTCATGAATAAATTCAGGCTTACTAATCTTTGTTATACAGAGCTCTGCTAAACTTGAGATGCTCTAATTTTAAACCTAATTTTGCTTAAACCCAGATTAGACCTAATGTTTTATGGTTAAATGAAACTAGCTGGTCTAAAAAAGCTAAGTCCTGCTCAACTATTGACTAGTTGGCATTGTGTTTTAATTGAAATATGTAATATAGGCCAGGACATAGTTTCTGGATGACATCCACTTTTAAGCTCTCTACAGTACACTAGCTTGGTGCAAATGTACTTGGTATCATACTTAGCAGGGCAGGGCTCTCTAGTCTATCAACATACCACAGCTGCCAACCTAAGGGGCTGCAAGGACTCAAAGTGGTATGACTTCAGTGAAGGCTTTGAAAGGAGCAATTTGTAACACAAATAAATGAGCCTGTTTGGTATTTTGTTTGCAAGGTTTGGCTAGTTGCAGCTGTAACTACGGAAACGCGGGCTGTCGTGTGGCATTACTAATAGGGTGACAATTACAGCAGCACCATTAATGTCAGCCTCACTGCTGCTTTCACTCCCTATTAATCAGCCACAACAGTAGTTATTTTCACAGGACACTGTATACACACAGAAGCTGCCAAAAGTGTGTTTATAGTTAAACTTTATCCCCTTTGGTCAGTCTGAATAACATAGCTACCTGTGCTGCACAAAGAGTAAGGCTGCACATCAGCTACGTTTACAGAAGGACTTCAGCTTTCTGCAACTAGTGTGAAATATTCAGCCCTGGGCCAGTATATTATCTGTACATACTGCAAGTTCAGCTTTACCTCCCAGCTACACTGCCTAGAAATGACAGAGTGAGAGCCTGTTGTCAAAGAAAGTGATGTGAAGAACCCAGAGGTCAAGTTTTTTCCCCTCTCAATATGAAAGGGGTTGCTTCCTGTCGAGGTATGCCACGCTTAAAGTGGGCCAGTTCTATTTGTGGTTGTGTAATGGTATGAAAGAACAACTGTGCAGTCCCTTACAAGGAGGCAGTGTGTACCCTCATTACCTTGTTAATGCTCCTCTGGCAAGCTGCTGTTATGGGGCGAGAGGTTAATGCCAGCTAAGCTTTATTTATTGTTCCCCCTAAAAATGCTTAACAGATTTAATGTATAAGGTTACAGACGTGTCTGCTCCTGCTCTATGCTTCAACAGTTCTTTTAATGGTTTATTCCGTGAAAACACTGTATTTGCTGTCTGATAATGTGAAAAGGCTGTGCAGCTTGTTGTTGGTAATCTCCGTAATTACTGTACGAAAGCTTTCTGTAAATACACTGGCATGTTTTGTAGCAACTCGAAGAAACATTATTCATGCACCTTTTCATTTTGTAACCTGCCTTTATTAAAAATAATCTTTCTAATGTGAAAATCATTTCACTCAAGACCAAAGTCAGGCTAAAGGGAAAACTAGCAGTGAAAATTAATAAAAAGAAAAATGGAAATGAAAAAGAAAAAGAAAAAGAAAAATAGAGAAAGAAATAAAATAACTTTATTCCAAAATAAAAATGAAAACTACCATGAACAGTTATTGCAAAGTAAAACAAAGTAGAATTATAGGCAATATTAGCTTAGTTTTTGTTTTCCCTTCTCAGTTTGTATTGTGGTTTTCATAGTATGGAATCTCTTTAATGACATTTAATGCACATTAAATATGATGCCAGGCATTCTAAATGAAAAATAAAATAGAACTAGAATTAGAACTGCTGAATTCCTGCCCTTAAAATTGGGTAGACTTATCAAAAAACTGTTTATATAAAAAAAGAAATAAATAAAGGTAAAGTAAATATAAAATCTTATCGAATAATTCTACTGAGGAGAATAACCCATGAGAAGCACTCGGTAACCCCTCCACAAACCCCACTATCTGGAATCACAAAGCCCTTTTTCTCACTCCATCTTTGTTCTTTTATAACATGAGTCATCAGGCAGAAGTCAAAAATGGTTATCTGTAATTGTTTGTTTAAATATGTAGCTCCAAGAAGAACAATACTCTGAGATAAATCCAGGTCGAGGGGACCCAAGAGTTTTGATGAGGGCAGTGGAGATAAACATGGCTCACCTACAGTCTGTCACTGTTTAATCCCTCAAGGAAGGATCTTTTTCACTCACATTTATCTCGTTTCTGATTAACAGACAGTCCTCCGCTGAGAGTTCAGCCAGTGGAACCATGTCCAGCAGTCAGCATATGGTCTATGAGGCCATCTGCGGTAAAACAGGTGGGTCCGATGCCGCACTACTACACCGTCTTAGTACCATGCTGCAACTTGGCGCAGTGCAGCTGGCGAGCAGAGGGGAAGTTATGCCCTCTGAGCTAGTGTCAGTGACTACAGCCAGGCATAGTGGACATTCCCCATGGAGGACTGATAAACACTGGATATTTTTACTCACATCCTGCGCAGTGGTGTACAAAATGTGTAAATGTAATTTGCACACTGTTAAAGATAATTACATATAATGATAAAAATTCTGAACAAACCTTTATTATGTCCTTGTTAGAACAGAGCAAGTGTGGTTTTATTGGTTATTATATTGCAATCACTTGTGCTGTAACCCTCTTTAGTTTTGCCAAGTGGAGATGAAGCAAGCATAACAGAATGGGGATAAACAAACTTTCTTGTGCTGTAATTTGCTGTTTGATCATCAAGCCTGCATGTGTCCATGACTAGAGGTCAGATTACTGCTGAAGGATAAGGAGGCATAACAGTGATGACATCTTTCTTTTGTAATGAGATCCAGTGATGGGAACATTTCAGGCATTCCCATCTGTTGGCCATTTCTTCCCATTCATAATGCGTCCATCTGCCAAAAGCTCTGTCCAGTCAGATGTTACACCACTGCACAGTGAAAATGTCACTTACTATATTGTGGTCTTATTTTGCGGGTACAGGCAGTCATGTGTGCCTTCATCCCGCAGCGTTTGCACAACTTTTTCCATCCTGAGCAGGGAACTAAATGAAGTGTTGAGCTTATTGCAGTAACAGTGATATTAAGCAGTTTGTGCTGATGCACACATCTGTTTGCCTGATCAAGGACTTTTTCCATACCATACATTAGCATTAGCAAATCATACTATTCATCACATCATGTGAGTGTAACAGTGAAGCCGACCCAGAGATCAGCCTGCATTTGTCCAAACGGGGCTGTTGGAAAAATACGGTAGCTGTGCACCACCCAGTCCCCTCCGAAATGTGTGCGTGTCTGTGACCAGAACATTTCTTTTCATTCTCCCTTTTCCCCCCAAAATGAAGCCTGGCTTTAGTTAACAAACATCTTATAAACTCATCAATTACTGTAACTGGATCCGTTGGGAGCAGCTTCTGAATTTCATGAATGCATTTTTTCCATCGTTCAGGGCTCAAAGGGTGGGGGAGATGCTTCAGTCATGAATTTAACAAAAAAAAAAGTCTGAACCAAAGAGAGAAATACCAGCATTGAAACTAGTAAGCTAGACTGGTTTATCCTTAGACCTGGGAGTTAAACAGAGACTCTGTGTGTGTTATGGAGGGGGAGGGTGTTATTAGAAGGGACGCAGCCTTTGTGCAGCTTAGAAGTGAGTCAGGTCTTTCTGCCTGCCCAGTTTACCTTTGTAGCTAGATGACTGAACTCCCCTGATCGACTCTGACAGGGAGTTAGAGCGGGTCCAAATGGAGAGCATTCTCTATGATCAGCTGTCAGCCATCATTAATCACACTCTCCCTTTATCTCTCTCTTGTGCACTCGCTTAATCTCTTCCTCTTTCTGCTAGTACAACCTCCCCCCTTTATCCTTTGAAAACTTTCCTGCTCACTCTCCTCCCAACCTTTCTTTCCCTTCTTCTTCTGTGCGTCACTCCTGTTAATTTTTGACATGCAATGAGGGGATGATTGTGATGAGGACCTATCAAAGCATTCAAACCAAGATTATGTCAGCCACATGTGTTTTACAAGCTTTGCCTTGAAGTTCTCAGGGCTCTACAGCCGGTGACTGAGGAGAGATTTATTGCTTAGGGTTTGAGAAGGAAATGAATGCTGCACTTGTGCCATTTTAGTGGGACTCTGATCTTGTCAAGACGGAAAGTGTAGGCCTCTCTATCAAAATGAGACTGTGCGGTGCCTTGTTGGAAAAGAAAGTTATTGGATGAGATCCACTTTTAAGATGTACAGTATTATATAAGTTGTGATACACCTTTTTCCATCCAAGAAAAAATGGTATTTTATTTTGAAAGTTAATGGAATAGATAAAATGTATTAATAATAGTGTATATATTTCGGGATATGTTGCCTAAATGCAAAAATGCATCATTCCATTATTGAATAAATGAGCAGTATATTTATATTGCTGTGCGTGCCAGACCCCTGGGATGAACTTGATATTGATTAAGTTGCTGGCACCATTATGTTGATCTTTTTAAGTCATTTGGAATGGGATATGTGTCTTTATCATGCTTTTGCTGAGCTAGAGGAAGCTGCTTCCAGCGGTCATGTCATCAGATTGGAAGTCAGCGAGATGTTTTCATTTTCCAGCTCAGTCAGGCCCCATGGTGTAAAAGAGCACCAAAATAAATAGAGTCTGCAGAGAGGGAATGAAAAGGAATACTGTTTGGGAGCACAAACACGGCAGCTCTAACTGTACTTGGAATGCCTTTTCTACTGGATGCCTGGCCACGTGCCAGACGATAGGATGAGGAGCGAGAACCTGAGAGTGAAGGGACACCAAACCAAGGCATTACACTGAGCTGACAGCTCATCTTAACCACTTTAACCATGAATAACTGAAAGATCAACACAGCATTAATGAGAGTGGTTGCAGTGAGTTCATCTTAAGCAAAAATTGCAGGTTTGACCTAATTTTACGTTTGGGTATTCATGGCCAACGTAGAAAAGACCATCTGCTGTCTTTATAACTCTTACATCTGATGTTTTTTCATCTGCTGCAGGTCTTTCTGTGTACCGCAAACTGTTCCAGAGTCAGGAACCCAGTCACAGATGACATGAAGGCGACCAGAGGCACGTCCTACCGCTCTGCCGGCCTGACAGGTGTCTCTGCATGTAACTGCATCCACACAGAAGTGTATTCTGGGAAAGGACAACAGCAACAGATGAAAGCATGCCAAACATCGAATAGCATCCTATTAATTTCTCTATGATACAGCCACAGACATGCAAGAAGATAGGCTGCCAGGCCAGGAATGCCCAGCTTTGACGCAGGTCGGGATTTTGTTGCGCAGCTCAACATCAGATGGCCTTTTCAGCTCCTACCCCCACTCCCCTCTGCGCCCTCAACTACAAAGTCCATATTCCAACTGCTGCCTGCCCTCATTCTCTCCATACTACTGATGCCACAGAAAGAGCTCACTGACAGATAGCCTTCAGCAGTTGGTTTTTCATACCTTAGAGGCATTTTAACAACAGCATTTGATGCTTTATTCTCCTCTTAAGCAGTAGCATTTGCATCCCAAACCATATGAGCATTATTTTTTGTTCAGAAAGTTGTATACGCATGCAGGATGGGGGTTTTTGTTAATGTGAGACATTGACTTTTGTTATATACTCCAGAGGTTGCCTGATCAGCTTCTCATGTTGCTGCCATGAACAGTGAGTCGGCAGAGAAGTTTCTTTCTTGTGTGGCTTCTGGCATAAGACAGCGAGCACTAGACTCCTGTTTTTTGCCGGAAGCCAAACGGTTGCCAAATCAGACTCCCTGGTTGTAGCCAGAGGATGTGTTAAAGTGTGGCATCCTCTTTGCCTGTAGGCTTGAAAAGAAAATTCTGGGGCGTTAAATCTTGAAATGGACGCTGCCTTTTTGCTTTATACATTTTGAACCTATTGTTAAGGATGATGTAACAGTGTTTCAGGGTTGACAGATGTTACGTTTTATATCAAGGATATTGTTTTTATAGTCTTGTGACTATTTCTGTGAACTGTTGAGATCTTGATGTCATTTTCTTTGGAAGGACCAAACTAAGTATATTTGACATAATTTAATATTAACTTAATATAACTTGTATTATATATTATATGAGTAAAATACAGTGTCATTGCATCAGTGTTTATTTACTGTATATTCTTGGCTGTTTCTGTAGCTCTGGGCATAACATAGAGTGGAATAATGGTTATGCACAGCCATGCCTACAGTGAAGGCTCAATCTAACTGACTAATATTCCTGAGGATATTATGTTGCCTGGGACCATTAAGGGAGTTCACTCAGGGCCTCTTAGTAGATTAAAACATGTCTGTTATACATCAGCAGATGTAACATATGTTTATGTTGATTTGAATACTTGAATTTCATGCATGTATTCCACATATCAAATGATGATCGTCATCAGAGTGGTTTTGCACAGCTTGTTGTTTCAGTCCTGTGCTGCAGTACTGTTTTAATACACATTGATGTTGCATTTATAGTGGTTTGTGTTAAACCTCAACTTGTAGATTTTTTTGCTGCTAAAGCAAGTGCATGCTGTATAATGACATTTAAATAGTAGAATATCAATGTGTGTATTCTACTGTGATCAAATAACATTTGATGGTATCTGTGTTGTTCTTGAATTGAATAGACATGCATGAAGATGTAATATTTTTGGAAACATTTTGGCAGTTTGTAGCAACAACATGAATACCTAAGAAAGATTAAAACACGCTGATCATTTGAGTGATTGTATTAGAGTCACTCATAGTGGTTGGCATGTCTGATACATCTCTGACCTCTGGATTTTTTCACTTAGGTCATCTTACTTCTAACTTTTCAAAATGAAGCACTCTAATCAATAAACAGACAAAAAACAACAATGATGAATAGAACAATACTATCCAACTGTCCATTTTTTAATTAAAAAAGTGTTTCCAAGAGTAATAATAAAAACATTTACAGTTCGTGATCTAGTTAAGCGTTCACTTAGTGACATACAATGTTGATACAACGGAAGGCTTCACTTTAAACAAAATAATCCCTGGAATCACCATCCTGTTGCATTACAGAGGTAAACATAACCATCGAAATACTACTTTGAATAAAGGTTGGTTTCCAGCATGTTTTATTTTTCCTAACATTTTTATCTAACAGCATTGAATCTTAAATGAACAGTGTTGGGAGCTGTGGCGGCACAGCGGTCATTTCCAGCTTGGACATTCAAACGGGTCCTGTGTGTCAGGGCCAAGCATTTAATAGTTGAGGAAAGTGTTTGCTTTGAGCAAACAATCACTCTTGTATTACCCTCAAATCATGCTGAGTTCAGTCTGCATCGTTATCTCTTTCAGACTGCAGTTGTTTGTGTGTCCTTGAAAATCCAGCAGTCATCACCACACATTTTTGTTTTGTTCCTCTTTTGTTGAAAATGAGCTTTTACTATAGATGTCATGTAACACTGAGGGACAGGTTGTTCAAAATGCTGGAATAGGAAATGAACATCAAACACTAACGTCAAAAGGCGATTGCTGAAGGTCAACAAGACGTCTGAGAGCGTTGTTAGTGAAGTGGTGATTGATGAGTCTTGTAGGTAAATGCTGCCGACGATTGTGAGCAGAGTGTTGGGCTGCGTCTTGTCTGTGGGTTTGTTTTCTAGAGAGAGTTCGGGCAACGCTGATGTACGGGCAACTAACCCGACCCCTTTATACCCGCTCCTGAGTAGTGCTGGGAGCTGTCACATCCCATGTCTCTCGCTGGGCTCCGAGGCCATTTAGCTGCACTTGCAGGACTTGACAACCATGTTGGAGAGCTGCTCAACTTTAGGGGAGCGACCCACATAGTAGAGGATGGTGAGGGGCTCTAAGTCCTGAGGAACACAGCAGGGTGAGGCAGAGGCCTCTGGGTTCAAAGTGTTGTACAGGCTCAGCAACTAGAAAAAATACAGGAGAATTCACCTCAGACAACTGCTGACTTTAATTTTAACATCTGCCCTTTTTTATATGATGGTAACCTAAAGTTTATGGAACCATATCTTTGTATTAGCATTAGGTTTATTCACTTAAAAGTATCTGACTTCATTTGAAAGGGAATTTCCTCTATATTGACACTAAAACACAATGTAAATTACATCAGTTCACATGTGGCTAGAATCTAACATACACCATCGCTAACTTGTAAATAGATTAGTGGTGACTTGGTGGAAGTGAAGAGTGTGAACAGGATTACTGCAAGTTCTTAAGAAGTCTTTAAATGTCTCAAAAATTGTACATGTAATTAGTACTTGGTTGAAGCCTGCTGAGGATAATGAATTTGAAAACTGGTATTCTTTGTGCAAGAAAACTGGAGTCAGGGAAAATCTGAAAAACATTAAGCCACTGTAAAAAAGCCAACAGCAGATGCCTGCCATGACCCAGTGTGTTTGAGTATTCAACATCAGGAGCTTTGTTAAAGTCTGGCACTGGTGTCTTAAATTGCATTCATAAAAGTCTTTAAAAGGTCTAAAAAAGTGTTGTAGCACTTTGTCTCACCGAACTGTGGGTGGTGTCTGCACTGCGAAGGTAAGGACAGGGACCAGAGCAGAAGTTAGCGTAGTACCCTTCAGGTTGATGGATCCACCTCCAGCCTAAGTCCTGGCGGAAATTAATATATAGTGGTCGCACACAGCAGTTCTCCTCATAATTGCTGTGGACAGGAGAGAAAAGAGGGGATTACACTCCTCATTTCATAGATAAGACTTGTATACATTTTCCTCCTTATGGCCTCGCAGCCAGAGATGAGAGAAAATTCCACTCTTAGGTGTGCCCTTATTTTCCCTCTTGGAGCCAGCCCAGGTGTCTGCCTGTCATCCTGACAGAGGAAATCCAGCACTGAGGAGACGGCGTGTAAGAGGACGGAGCGCCTGCAAGTACTGGGACAGATCCTGACTTGTATCAGCTAATACCTCTGTCATGCTCGTCTAGATGATTAACAAGTATATTCTATGTTTTCTGTGGCCGTGTACTCTTCTTTTTCTTTGCCATCTTTAAGAGACACAAGAGCTAATGTTTCCGTTTCATGTTACTTTTTCTTGACAGTGCAGCCCCTTGCTGCAAGACAATACTTAGCCCACAATCTGTCTTCAAGCAAGCGCTCAAACCGCAGGTGCAGCCAGAAGTTATATTATGATGTTAAAGACAATGAAAAACATCCAAAGTGGTGCATTACATTTTCCAAGTTAGGGAAATGTGCCTTACTTGAAGCAGTAATTGGTGTCGAGGGCCCGCTTACGCCTGCGGGAAGTGGACTGGGCATCCAGTCTGTGGGGAGGGAGCATCATGAGGATGAGGTGGGGGTAGAGCTGCTCCTTCTGTTTTTTCTTATCATCATAGTCTGCTTCCATACCTGCAGGAGCAAGTCATTTAGTATTGAGGACAGCTCTACTCAAAATAGACCAAAAACACAAAAGACTTGGTGCAGATTGTAAAGATGTATGGGCTTCAGGAGCATAGACTATTGTAAGTTTTACAAAAGGACAATCTCACTTCTGGCTCACATTCTACTCTGCTTCTTATTCAACGCTGGTCCCTAACTTCCTTCTTTCCTCCATTCTCCCCCCGGGGCCGGCGTCTGCTCATCCAATCTATCCCTGATAGCTAAAGCAGCGGATATCTCAGGAGAGATGCTGCTGGTGGATATGTACGCCCCTCTTTAATTTGGGGCCAAGTGTCTGAGCGCCGTGGCAGCACATTCCTTGTGGCCAAGCCAGTCGGGAGTGTTCCCAGGACCGAGGGCCTGGGGGCTCCAGTGCTAAGTGAGATACCAGATCAATTGTATTCCCATGCTGTGTGTCTTTCTTCCTCATAAAAAGGAAATCCATTATCTTACCAAAAAGACCTCACTGAGTATCACTGCTTGAGGCACATGTTGATGACAGGACTAGGGACTTTTTTCCAACCCAGCCTGTCATAAATAGCACAATGAGAATTACTATATTATAACCAATAAATAGTTAATCCTAGGAAACATTACAATACCGTACACCCAGACAGGGCCGAGAAGAGTGAAACTCGGTGCCTCAGGTAACTTTGATTTGACAGTAAAAACAGTTGAGACATTAATGCATATTAAGCTAAATTGTAGTTATGTGAATAAGATTCTGATCTAAAACATTTGGGATGTTATTCAATCTATGGTTTGCAGAATAAAGTGTAGGTTTCACTTTACCAGCATGACTTTACCAGATGGGTCAGCCTATTGAGCGCCTGCATGAGGGCTTTTGTTGAATCAGTAAACATTAGAAAGAGAAAGAAAACCCATACAAAAAACTAATATATGGCAATTTTCACCAGATCAATAAATAATTAAGAGCGTTTGTAGAAATATGTCTAAAACTGAACCTTACAGGAGAAGAGATGGTCCCATAATGCAAGTTATCTTAAAATGAGCACTGACTCCACAGGACTAATCAGAATAAACTACATTTTTCAACAAGCAGGCGATGCCTATCTGTAACATTAGACAACTCAAACATAAATCAAACAAACTGGTCTTATCTGGTGCTTGATCATGAATAGAAAACTGGCAGAACATAGTTTTGCTATGAGAGATCAAAAGCAGAGACAAATCCTGACCAAACACAGCCTGAGCGACCACAGTCTGAATATAGAGACAAAAAGGCACAGGCACATCTTGGAAACCCACAGACAAAAGTCTTTGTCTCTGCACACCAGACAAGATGAAGATTGAGATGCTTTCTACAAAATGGACACATTTAATCAGAGCAGAGTACTCAAACAAACTAGAGTCGCATTTTGATAAGTAGAAGGAATTTGATTCTGTGGTAACATTTTTAAGTCTCACAAGATTTGGCTGTGAAAAATAAAAGAAACACTCGTATTCTGAAACGTGAGGATTTACTGTTGGTCTTTTATAACGGTAACTCTTCAGACTTCAGACTACTGATCAGCTTTTTTACTCCTCTGACGTTTTATAGATCTATTATCAATCCACAAGTAACTAATTAATACAACAATGAAAACAATCATTTCCTGCAGCTCTTCAACTAACATAATCCATCATAAATAACACTTATAACGTCCTGTCATTCAAGTTTGAGTAAAATCCCTTAGGTATGAAACAGTGTCTCACCTTTGAACTTGACCTCTAGTACCTCATTGGCATTCTCGATAATGTCGCCATTGGGCCTGAAAGTGTGGCAGGGACAGTGGACGCTGATCTCCAGGCCAAGATTGGTCTCTGAGGGGAAACCAGAGCAAAGGGGTGTGTGAAGCTGACATTTTTCTCGAGGTCATTTTCCTTCATTTCCAAATGAAGTCTTTGGCAGGAGTATTGATACATAACAAGGTGTGATACAAGGAAAATTGGAGGTATCCCACTCACGTCGGTACATCAGCCACTCCCTCACTGTCTCTGTAACATCGAAGGAGACCCACTCAGGCGTTCCCTTGGTCAGGACGTTCTTGCCCCCAATGTAGCGCTGTTTTGCTTTGGGGTCGTCTTTCTGGAGGATCTGCGTGGAGAGATGAAAATGTGACCCAGCTGCGTAAACTTTCTCTTTCTTTTTACACACATACACATACACGCAGAACTAGAGCTGTCTGTCTCAGCCAGACTCTCCAGGATGCCTTGGGCCAAATGTCTACTCTTCATGGAAAAAGTGACTCCCTGTGTTGATATCCCCATTTTGCAAGTTAATGCCTGCGTGTTACCCTCCTGCCAATGAGAACCTGGCTGTCCTTCACATCAGCAGTTCAAGCTTTGACTCTAGCCGGGCTTCCAGATGCAGTGTCACACAGTTCAGAGAGCAGATATGACTGCAATCACTTGTGTCCTTACCGGTATTGTTCCCAAGTTTACGTAAGTGACAAAACAGGAAAATACAACTAACTTCATTAGTGTTTCTCTGTATAAAGAGTGAAATATGTGCACGTGGAAGTTGGGTATGAGCATTTAGCCCCACAGCAGTGCTAGGATAACCAGGTTCCTGAACATTGTCAGCATCTAATCTGTCTTCCTGTGGGAACGAGAGGCCAGAGGATTGCCAGTGTCAGCCCTTTGCCAATCAGCTCCAGCCTGAAAAGTGTGGGGGTGAGCAGTGAGCAGCTCCACTCACTCCCCCGTTGGGTGACCCTGCCTCTATCTACCTCCTAGGCCCCTGGAAACAATCTGAGGGCCTGACAGACTGTATTCAGCGCTGGCCAGAGCCTGCCTCAGAGGCGGTATGCAGTCCGGAGACGCTTGTCTCCCTGGCAGGAAATGTTGGAACCTGATCATTACTCCTAGTCTCTCACGGGAGATTAATGAGGAAACCGAACAAAAAAATCCATCCTTGCCACCCCGCACACAGACATCCAACAGATGCATGCTTTTACACACACCGCAAAAAATGTCCATAAACACATGAATGCAGGTGCAGATCTATGAACCCCCTGTTGAAAGCATAATGCCTCACTTGATCTAACAAGGAGGGACAACTGCTTTGAGATTGACAGCTAAGAAAGAAGAAACTGCCGAATGGTAATCTAGGGTTTCTTAAAGACGGCTGTGCAAGCTCTTAAATTTGTCCTAATGCGGATTCCATTTGACTGTAAGCACATGGAATAATGATCAGCACACAAAAAGAGGAGAGAGGCAGTTGGACACCCTAATATAAATGTTTTCATCTTTCTCACTGACCTACGCAGGCTCGTAGCATTAGCCCTCCTGAGAGAAACTGAGCACATTACCCCCCTGTGTTCTGCTAACAGTGGAAATGAACAGTCAGTCCACACACCTGGTAGAGCTCAATCCTCTGTTCGTTTTTCTTGGCAACAGAGTTGGGGATCCGCAAAGCTCGAAACTCGGCCCGGAACAAGTTGGTGGAGTTCTTCTCCATGGCTGAGACATTGAAGCGGAATGCCTTTGAGGTGATACCCTTAGGGCAATAGGAGAGGTCATCTGCAGGCAGAAAATGGAAATGATGACTCAACAGTGGCTTTAAACATGCTTTCACAACTATCATTAATAAAAAAGACCAGAGATCTCATTGTTTTTTTTAGTCTGATTCCCCATAAAAGCTCTTACACATCTGTTACCTCATTGTGTACCGTTGTCTACTTCAGACTGACATCTCATATGGGTGGACATGCTTACTTTCTGATCACTGATATGCTTTATAGTGAGGATTTCCCTCATAAACTTTAGAAGGTTTACAGATAAAAGAAAGAGTAAAATATTTCTAGTGTGTACCAGGGAGTAGGGAGCCATTACCACAAAGCATCTGCTTATGCTTTCCTTAGTTTGCGGGCCGAATTTGCAACAAGTTGAAGTCATGAAATGAAAACCAAATGTCCCATGTGTTGGTGGAACAGGCTGCAGAGAGACCGCAGCACACTCCTCCCATCAGCTCTGGAGCCCGACAGGTGCTCTGAGGGCTCGGACAGGATCCAAGCATTCCCTGGAACTAAGTGTTTTAAGCCGGGAACATGTGGGCTCACATGTGTCAACAGAACAATACCTGAGCAACCAAGCAAGATTAATGCCATCCCCACAATAATTCCACTGAGTTAATGAATGATAAGCAGTAACTTGCTGCGCACCTTAACATGATATGTGTTTGAGGGAATGTGACTGCACAGCACACTGACCTTTAGCATAATCAGCTTAATAAATAGCCACATTGTCATTCTATCTGAAAAGTTTCCTGTTGCATTGAAGCCTTTCTCTTTTTAAACCACAATACTGTTGAATAGTGTATTATTTTAACAGGCAAAGCACATGCAGTGCGGAGCAAAACAAGCACATAGCAAACTTTTTATGAGCCAAGTGGAAACAGTTATTTACAGCCAAGCCATGGCTAATTTATTAGTCCAAGCTTTAGCTTTATGACGGAGCCTCAGATTTGCCGGTGGTTGATAGGGGCATTGCACCTTTAGCTAATTTGCACCTCAAGCTGTTTTGGGACAATGGAAACTCAGAGCTTCAGTTGTTTCTATGTCATGCGAAAGGAACTTGCACATCTCCAAGTATCTGTACTTCATTTGACCCATAATCCTATTTCAGTGTCCTCCCAGCCATTATCTGATATTTCCACTATTTTTTTTCCAGGTTTCCCTATTTATAGGTGACCTTTTCAGCATTCATCGACAGCCAGATATCTGTCCAGTGTTTCCACACAATCTATAAGGAGGAAACCTCAGTAGCCTTTTCCTCCCTCATCATGCCCCTTACTCACTGCCCCCCTCCGCCTCCCCCACAGAAGGTGGAAAGCCCCACTTCAAGGGGAGATTTGAAATTCTAATCAAGTCTTTGGTTTCCTTTTGGATGACCTCATTTTTCCCATTGCAATGGTTTTAGGTGGATTTCACATTATGGCTTATTTTTGCCAAGGGTCTGATAGGTAATTTGTTCCATGTTGGTGATTGGAGGGGATAGCTTGCATAATTAAAATGAAATACATTCACTAATTTTCTGACCCTGACCATTTTTAGATGAGGCCAGTATTGAGTTTATGTCAATAAGTTCCTTCAGTAGCTTCAGTACTTCAAATACCACTAGAAGTAAAGTAAAAATGTAAGGTCAAAAATGTACTCTACACCCTTTAAATATTATGGACGTAAACAAATTAAAAAGGTGGTAATTACAACTGATTTACTTCAATTACATACTGTTTTATTGTAGGGCATTCTCATAAACGTGTGTGCAAAAGTGTATTTATAGTCGCATATAAAAGCCTGGATAAGAAAACGATGCCCAGTTGATCTCATTCTCATATTATCACTTAATTAATTTGAACGTAGATGGACCATAAATGAGGGATTTAGTAGCAGTTCAGGAAGGCCTGGGGAGTCACATAAAGTGGTTTGTCCAGACGCTATCGGCCACACCTCACATCCTGACACACGCTCAGCCTGCTGCCTCTCCTCTCCTCTCCTCTCCTCTCCTCTCCTCTCCTCTCCTCTCCTCTCCTCTCCTCTCCTCTCCTCTCCTCT
>JAPTYQ010113156.1:0-24480 GCA_029814465.1 Ostorhinchus cyanosoma
CACACACACACACACACACACACACACAAACACACACACACACACACACACACACACACACACACACACACACACACTCGCACTCGCACTCACACACAAGCTATACAGAGCATGGTTTTGATAAATAATGCTCATGCCTGCTCTTTGATGGACTGAAGGGTTTCTGTGCATGATGTTTCTCTGTCTCTAACATGCAAAAACGTAATGTTGAGATACAAAAAGAATCACAGTCTTGTTAGGAAAAACAAACTAGAAGAAAATAGCAAAATGGCAGATTTACATGCTTCACAAGCAGTACTGATTTGTAATGTTATTGTATGTGTGCATTTCATACATTATATCAGGTCTGAAGTGGTGCAGCAGGGCACAGAAGGCCAGGCCGTTCCTCCAGGAGGTGGTGAAGTTTGTGATTTTCACCCCACGGTAGTTCTTAGTGACCTCTCGACACCAGACTAGCAGAGACTGGCTGGCATTGGGCTTCCCACCCAAAACTGGACTTGGAACTGGACTGGGCTGGAAGCAGAGAAAAGGAGGTGATATAGAATTAGAGACATGGACAAACAGAGGGAGAACAAAAAAGAAGCAACACAACTATTGAATTTCAGCTTCACAACCTATGTGCAGTATATCTTAATTTATCAAATGAGCCAAACCCAGCCAGTATATGTGGTATAGAGACATACAATAAGTCCACACATATGAGCACAAGCTGACACATACCATAATGAAGGGTCATTCACAAAGCAGTGTATGACCGTGGATAATGTAAATGTCTTATTAATTAGCTCTGCCTTTGAAGTTCTTATCTGTGTTGAAAGCTTTCACTATTAGGAGCCTTTCCTCTCCCAGACTCCAAATCCCACAAATCCTTGGTGGCGTGTAGACACTGGTCTTCCTCTAACAGCCACCAGATCCGACAGTGTTCTGATTATTCAGTTGGCTACAGACTAATCTGGTTATGGACGGAGAGATATGGGATAATTCTCTCAGATCATTTGAATGTTTAGTGGGAAACACAATAAATGTCATTGAGATTTCATTCATTAAAGGCCAGTGATCAAAAAAGACTGAATATTTTTCGCAGTCTGCATATGTATGAATAATGACATTTAAAGGCTTTAATGATACTAAATAAAAGTCTTTCTCCCTGTATTAAGAGAATTTATTTAAATTGCCTCAATTGTAGTAAATCACTTTAAAAAGCATATTAAAATACAGTTGATCATTTCTATTCTTTTCTGATGTGTGTTCTTATATAATATTAACACAACTTACACATGTGACATTTGTCTGCAGTACATGATGTTTAATTGACATTAAACATCACAGATTTTTAAGCGCAGCTTATAGCTAAACATATCTTTTAATATGGGGTGTAAACTGCTGACATTTTATTTCTTTATTACCACTTCATGGTCACATTAGACATTATAAACAACTGTAAACAAGCATGACTATAAAAGCATTTGAACTGTTCAAAAACTGCCTAGCTTATAGTTTTCTTGTATAGTTTTGTCCATATGTATTCTGTCCAAAGAGAAGCTCAAACAAACTGAGTCCACCAGTCCTTACTATGCATTCTATTTTAAAGCTATGAGACATTAGTTTTACAAGAGTTGACAATGACCTCCAGGACATGCTAACCCAATTTACTGATGTGACTAAGCGAGCTCAGTAAAAATAGGCTGCCTCAGTCCTGCAACAAGACATGCAGCAGCCATCCGACCCCCTCTGTTGGATTCTTTGTGCTACTGCAAAGGCAGGAAAGAGAACTGAAGGAAGCCAAGACATAGCCACACTGAAATTAAAACACAGGAAATAGTATTATTGGGTAAAGCTTTGTCTAATTAAATATGTTCAAGTTTTGTGTTAACTCAGAGGAGCATGCAGGAAAAAATGTTTTATTTGGAAATTAATAAAGTGCAGAACTGTTTGTTCTGGCATACGTTTCCAAGTACTGTTGAGAGACAGAAGTAAACAGCCACTACCTCTGAATCATCATCCCTACCTAATTTGAGCATGGTGTGAAGCAAAAGCAATGCATTGCATGTTTTAAATTAATCACCCTTTCGTAGACAACATCATAAAGTACATCCTCAAAGTTGACAGAGTTCTCACACTACGTAAATGTTTCGCACGGAGAAAGACTGGTAGAACAATTACGTGGAGTATGCAGACACCTGGGTGTCTCATGCTCATCCATTGTTGCAGTTTAACCTGTGACCATGCGCTTGGAGCCTGCAGTGAAGCCACAAGGGCCAAAACAGATGAAAGAGACCGGAGGCCACCTCTAATAGCAACTCCTAACCTTTGTTAAAGTGCTTCTGTGTGTGCGTTTGTATGACTCATGGAGGACCCTACGGCAGACTCAGTACCGGCAGACGGTAGCGGGAGCCTGAGGGGCGGACACTTGACATTTCCGGCTCATCTTTAAAAGAGGGCCTTAACCTTTCCCTATAGCTTCTCCAGACACGTTTTAGGCAGCTTCGACAGTGCCTACATGCAGCTTGAACAAACAAAAAAGAGAGAGGGAAAAAAAGAGAGATAAACCTGAAAGTCAATACCGATTATAACACAATCGTTGGCAATTACTATATGAGGATAAGGAGAGGTCAGTGTAAAGAAAGGATGTTTTTTTTTTTTACCCTATCAAGTAGAACATAATTGTCACTGAAGAAGTAGTGAGCTGACAAACACAAGACAATACAAGAATTGAGACTAAGATCGCTAACGCAAGGAAATGCAGTTCTCTTCATTTTCCCGACACATCCGCACACATTTAACTAAACTTGTTTCTCCAGTCTTTTGTTTGTGACACCAGTTTGTGTATTCAGCAGTGAGTTTCTAACGTGTGTCTGTTCAGGGAGCTTCAGCATGGAGTGGTCTTCCTCCAGGCCTTCCCATTCTGCTTTTTCAAGTGACGGTTGAAAGTAGCTGTCTAATTTGAGCGCTCTAATTACCTGGGATTAGAGACCAGGTGCTATTAAAGCAATTAGACACACAGCACACTCCAGCGCTGCAGACCCTGCACCCTCGCCAGCGGAAATAACTCGCTCTCACACAAACACACACACCTGTGTATCATAACCAGTGGCAAACTAACACATATATTATATTAGCCGGTAGGAAAAACACAAAGGTGACCAAGCCAACACAAATCAAGCCCACAGACAACAATACAAGCATTGAATATGAATAAGAAAAGCAGGTAATGTACAAGTGAGGGCATATACCACTCTTGTACAAATTTACTTATCTCCGTGCACTTACAAAAGTCTGGCTTGACACAAAGGATGTGTTTCTGTAAAAACCTTGACTTAACTAAATACATGGTACTTGAAAAACCCATAAGGATCCAAACAATTTGAAAATTACACAGCGTCAATGTGACTAAGCTTTCCTTCAATCCTGATAAACCAGTTTTTTTCGGACAACAGAATGACGAGCAATGACCACATATTCCAAATAACCCCAACTGTTGTAATTTTCTCAATTGGCAGCCCAGACTGTTCCATTATGCTCATTCCAGATAAAGGTTTCCAAATTCATCTACACACTCAAGCTTTCATATCCATCAAATATTAAACAAATACCATATCTTCTTTTACAGGAACAGGCTGCATTTCCTTAAGACACAAACACGGGAGGAGTGAAAATTTCATGAGGAGCAGAAACGCACCCTGACTTATCAAACAGTTTGCTGTCTTGCCTAAAGGAAGGTGTGCACATGTATGTGTTGTGTTTGTCTTTTATCTGTCTGTGTGAATGTCACTGCATGTGTGTGTGTGTGTGTGTGTGTGTGTGTGCATGCGAAAGACTGACACAGCCATGTAACTGGCTCGGCTCGAGGGTAGGATTAGCGGAGAGCATTGCCTCGGCCCACAAACATTCCATATTAAAAAATGAAAAGGCAACCTTCATTACTATCAGTGGCACATAACCTCCCCTCTTCCTCCTCCTCTGCTACTATTATACACAGCCCTAACAGCCTGGGCAAAAAATACAAGCCACTGACAAGAGATTCCATTATTCCTGATGCCTCAGTGTCAACAACGTACGTCCAACAGGGCAAAGAAAGAAAAAAAATGGAAGGAAGGGAAAAAGGATGTGAGAGAGAGAGTAAAAAGAAGGGGGGTTAAGCTGACTACAATGCCTGAATGACAAGATAGGAGAAAACCTAGAAATGGAAGCGTTCATGTTCCTCTTGGTGCTGCTGTCAGGAGGATTTTTGGTGTCAGAGATGCGATTTTGGGACAGAGGGATGTGATTTGAAATCTGGAATCATTGGTAAAGTGAATGAACCATGATACGGAAAATTAGAAAATTGTCACAGTTTGGTCTTAAGTCTTCCGTAAAACAATAATTCTGTGTAAATTTTTTTCCTTTTGTCCTTTTAGATTTAGACCCTGTGCTGAATACTACTGTACTCAAAATGAAAAATCGACATAATGCATTTTAGACTAACAGGCATTGTCAATTAAGATAAAAAGTACTGAGGCTATGTGATACCAAAGGTCATGAAAAACTGATTTTCACTGATGATTCATCTTTTTAAATGCAATTTCAGAGTGATATTGGCGGCTAAGCAGAACTACAGATCAATCTACAACTGAGACATGCTGTTGACTCAAATGGACTAATGAAAACATCATCAAGCATTAGACATGATTAAATGTACATGGTTTGACTTGGAGTGTGGAGGTCATTAAAACTGGCCTTTCACAGTCATAAAAAAGATACAAGTCAAATGCTGTAAGTGGCGGCTTTGTCTCTCACTTCAGGGCATAACGCTTCAATGGAAACTTAACTGGCCTCAACCCAATGACATAAACCCACAACTCTGTGGAGAGAAAAGAGCCTCCGTGTCTTTCCAATCTCACTTTCATGGCTTCAAAGCAGTGTCAGAGAGTGTCACATTTGAGGAGGTGTTGAATCTCATACTCTTTAAAACTTGTAATCCGCTCAAGGAGCCTACGGCGAAAAAAAAAAAAAAAAAGAGCTACATGCACACTCACACATCGCGAAGCACACATAAACATAGACTCACTCAAAATGACAACAGGGTCTACAGTATAAATGCACACATACTGTATGCACACACAAAAACTTTCATTACATTAACACACTTAACAGAGGACTGCAGTTATGATTTCCAAAAGGTTTTTCAGGACTGATATGCTTATTAGCAATCAAGTTGATCAATAACAGTTTGGATGTGATAATCAAATTAAAATCTTCATTCTGAAATAAAAGGGAAACTGTAGCACCTGTAAACTCACTGTGAAACCATACAAAGAAAGCACAATTTCAACAAAATCTACTGCTGGTTTGACTTCTGAATGTTAACTATGAGCAACAAGTGGTGCCAGGCACAACAAACCCTGTCCCTCACACATAGTGTAGCTTATTTTGGCATTGATCCAGCTGATGTCATCATGTCTATGCATGTGTTGATGTTAGCATATCAATTGCCTGTATATATGTGCCAAGTTTGAAGTAAATTGAAACAAAATGTATGTTTTAAGAGACAGTTGAAATTCCGCCCATTTTAAGATAAGAGAAAAGAATTAATAAAAATTCATTTAAAAATGTGAACTTTGACCTACTTTTCCCAAAATGTAACCATGTCTGGGTCACTGGCAAGTTATAAACTCGATTTGATATGAATTCAACCAATAGTTTTGCTACTACAGACATTTGAAATTTCGCCCATTATAAGTAAATGGGGGAAAGAAAAAAAAAGGGGGAAAGAGGGAAAAAAAAAGATTTCAAAAATTCATACAAAATTTGAACTTTGACCTACTGTTCCCAAAATGCAATCACATCTATTTTGGGTCATTGGCAATCTATAAACCCAATTTGGTAGGATTTCAACCAGTTGTTCTGCAGCTAGAGTGTTAACAAAGAAAGAAACAAAGAAACAAACCAACCGAACCAAAAACAACAGCCCTTGCCTCCCCTTTTTGGGGGGGGGATAATAAGTACTCTAATGATACAAATAAATATGACTAGACAGTACTGTGGGTGGGACAGTGTTTGCCACCAAAGCTGCATTAGAACCAGAGTTGGTCCTACCATTTTAAGTATTCTGTATCACCAGGCAAATTAATGACAAAGTGGAGAGCATCAAAATTAACTCATTGTCTAACGACTTTGTTTTAAAGCTTTTTTATGTTGTTTATTATCTGTTCTGGCTTTACCAGATCTTTGAGGCAAGATCAGTGGTTTAAAGTCAAAACTAAATGAAAAAGAAAGTTTTGTTAAGGGAGGACCCCCTCAATCCTCCGTGAACAAAAACGTGCCATGAACATAGGCAAAATGACAACAAGTGAGCTCTCTGAAAACCTTGGGAAATACAATTAAGTAGTGCACTGAAAGTTATATAAAAATAATCATACTAATAATTGTGATCCTATAATCACCAGGAAATACAAACAGTATACTAATGTACTATACAGAGACACTATAGCTTGACTTTAATATTCAGTAAAAAAAAAAAAAAAAAAAAAGGTAGGGAAATATACTTGCATTTACCAGTCCTCAGTGATGGAAAATATACACTTCAAAACAAATGAAAGTGTAAATACCTGTTCAAAGTCAAGAGGTTAGGCTTTGTACACTCAAGAGGCCTGTATATCCAGATGCTTAAAGGCTCTTGTCTGATTGGTTGAGCTCTAACTACCAACATCCTCTATTATTTAATTGCACTTTCAGTCAAAACAAGTAATTTGTTTAATCTGGTCCTGCTATGTCCGACATCTTAGCATTAGAAAAAGACAGACCGAGGAGGCCTGATCACCTCATGTCATCTTAGCCATGAAATTATGCTTCGGATTTCAAACGTTGCTCGCATGAGAGCAGAGAGGAGGGAGCGAAGTCCAATCAAAAGTTCAATTATGTAAATGGAGATGTGGAGTGGATGGAACAATGGGAAAAGGGGGAGGACAAAAGGTTGGAACAGGAGAGGAGAGCGAATGTAGCGTGAAAAATAATACACATTAACATACAAAGGAAATATCACATTACTGTTGTAATCATACCTAGGAGGGGCTTCCTCCAAAGAGCTGCTGTGGGAGTGTGTGTGCATGAATGTGTGACTGAGCATCTAGACAGTGTTCAGCAAGTTGGGCTTCAATTTATAACTATGTGTCAGAGCAGGTGCAGAGAGAATGATAACCTTTTACACTTGAGAGGTTGCATAGAAGTTGAAAATACGGTAGATTTGGCTACTTTTGAGCAAGAAACTCCGTGGTACCAGACATGCTTTTGGCTTTTGTTAGAAATTTCGCAACAAATCTTTGTGTTACTCCTTCATGCTAATATCAGAAAGTACAAAAAATATGCAAATACATTCATCGTGGTAGTGAAGGGGGGGATGTTAGCGATTCATTCAAAAGCAGATATGTGTCCCATCTAGCAATGAACCTGCAGGCCAAGACAGAGGGCCTTTCGGCAGTTGGCTACAGAGATGCAAAATGCAAAATTCAGGGAAAAGCGTTTTCCTTTTCCAGGACCATTTTGCTTCCAAGGCCAATTCTGCTCCAAAGGCATAACCATGTAAAGCAAAGCAGAAGAGAAAAAAGCTGCAAAAGGAGAGGACAAGCAAGGCATTGAAATTGAAATAAAACTGTTAGATGGAAAAAAAAAAACAGTTTGGAGGAGGTAACAGACAAAGGACTGACTGTGCCAGCATACAGCGTGCCCACCCGCCTGCTTGCTCATCTAACGTGTAACACAGGGGCATAATGCGGTGTAAGAGCTGGCTTTAGCTTGTCATGGAAACAGCAGCAGCATTACCCACACTCACGCCTCTGCAAATTAGCTTTGGCTGGGGACAAAAAACAGACATGCGGCGTGGTTAGGTTTTGGAATCGAGTACGCATGTAAGCATGTGGTGGGGTGGTGGGGCAATAAGGGTTGATGATATGGTGGATGATATCCACTTTAAAAGGAACCAAGACAACACCACTGTTGGTTCAAAACTGTGCCATCTCCACACTCTGCCTTTTCACTCATATGGATTTCACCGATCTGCTCAAGGAGATTACAAACACCTTCTTTGCCAAACCCTCCTACTCCTCCTCACCTCACAACATGTAGTCTCAGCCACCTTCTTCAACTCCATGTTGTCAGCAGATCAATGAGTTCTACCTCCTTTTACATCCACATACCTCTATTTTAACAGGACTTGAGTTGCTCTTTCCTGTGATACACCCATCACCAACAGCTCTCCTCACAATTCTAATACTTCAATACAACAAAGACACAGCAATCTGATTACAGGATCGCTTTGCATGCATCAAAATCTATGTATTCAATAAGACTGTGATAAGAATTTCTGGGTCGCATCGCCAATCACAGCAGAGTCTATTGAGACCTCCTATTTAGAGTGAAGCATTATTTATTTAATTGTTATCAACAACACTGTACTGTATATTAAGAAATAAATGTAAGAAAAATGAGACCATATCATGATTTGCCAAATTAAACTACAGCTTATTTATTGGAACAGGTAAAGCCAGTAAAGCCCTTTCAGCCATATGTACTGAAAACCTTTGAACAAATACAGGCTGATAATCTATTGCTGGCTGCCTCCAGTACAGGAAGGCCAACATTACAGTGCAAAATGCAACAGAAAAGAATAGAAATTATAACTCAGACTTAAACCACTGGTGGAATTACTCTCATGTTTTCCACCTGCAACAGAAACTGTTACTACATTCACCTCTGGAAGAAGTACAACAGTATAGTAACTCTGTCAACTGACAATCATGTAAAACAATATTTATTCATGTATAAAGAATGATTGTTTATCACAGAGTCAATGGTCTTTACATAATCAGTATTTGACTCATGGAGTACTACTCTGTCTAATGTTACATACTGCCTTCTTGGCAAAGGAGCATCTCTTGATCATTGATGTGGATATGGATCATCTGTTTTAAAAATAGCATTTCAAAGAATCAAACAGACATTGTAGTTTTTGTTTTCTTTTCTCTACCTCCTTGTCCAATAAATAAAAAAAGGTTTAGAAGAAGAAAGCAAAGGAAGAGAAGAAAAAGGCAGAAGGGAGGGGCTTCTCATAAATCTATACTGCATTAATCTGCCTTAACTGCCATCTTCAACAAACAAATTAGTGGTGCAATGGATTCAGAGATCAGCTGAGCTGATAACACTGCCATTTATCAATTAATCTAAGCCCAGGCAGGGAAAACTCATTACGGAGGCCACTTTAGGAATTATGTTCGGCAGGTAAAGAGGCTGCCTACGTGTGTGTGTGTGTGTGTGTGTGTGTGTGTGTGTGTTTGAGGTGTGAGGATCTTGACACAGCAGTTGTGCAACCCCCCCCACTACAGGCTGCCATTGTCCAGAGCTGTGTGGGCTCCAAGGCGATGAGGGAGGTGATAGCACAGCCAATTAAAATGAACATAATTACAAAGTCACCCCTTTGACTCCTGATCAGAATACACATGCATCAACACATGCATACTGGAGAGGGAAGGGTGTAGTGGAGCTAAATGTTACACAGAGGCAGAGAAGAAGAGTGTAACAAGAACATCCTGACTATTTGGGATGAAGAGTAAAGAATGTAAAGAGAAAGGAGAAGCACTTAAAAAGGGGCAAGAGTTTTAGTGTACTGCTCATACTGCAAAGTCCAACATTAAGACTGACGAGTGATGTGACATAAAAGGCAAGAAATGATACTTGGATCACAAAATTATTAAGATACAACCTCTGAAGTCTCAGCCATGTTACATAGAGATTTTGCATGGTAAGAAATATAGGGCACTGAAGATCAAAGTCTTCTACCAGTGGAGAAACCAACAACAGGACTGAATTCACCATCCTCAGAGATAAACCACTTGATTTAGATACAATAAAATACTAAGTATCCAACCTCATATTGCAGACTAACACAGTCACTTTAACTTTGAGCAGATGTATGTGAAAACATGCAGAGTATAAAAATATGCGTTTATTGTTCCACATAGTGAGACCTGAAGCTTACAGTGAAGGAGCATGAAAAAATATATACTTTAACGACAAAAATCTCTTCTGTTTTAGGCTAGCTATACCTCTTGTAGTCAGGTTTATGATTTGAATAACACAGCCTGGATGTAAGTCCCACATCCTAATATTTCACTGATTATAGCTCACATTCACAGTGACATGCAATGCTACAACATTTATTTGCATCATTTTATGGACACATAATGTTGTTGAACATAAACCAAATCAACTGAAGCTACCCCAGGTCATAACACAACCCCCACAGACTTACATTGTAGGCACTAGGCATGATGGGTAATCACTTCATCTCCCTCTCCTCACCCACACTGATGGTCCACATGCTCAGTCACTCTGGCACAGGGTTAATTTGGACCCAGGCATTTATCTATTGCTCCATAGTCCAATTGTGATGCTCTCTAGCAAACTGTTCCTTGTTTAAGAAATAAGAGGCTACTCACAGCATCAGTTAGGGTTAAATAACTTGTTGCAGCTAAAACATATTAATCGCTGCAGTCTAATGGAAGGATCTTAACCTCCAAGATCCCACTGTCCACGTTTGTGGACAAGAGTTTAACAGCTGTATACAAAAAAAAAAAAAAAAATGTCCACCGCAAAGGACATTCCATACATTTAAAAAAAATGCATCTGAAAAAACTGTTGCATCATAATGTTTCCGATATAGGCAATTATTTACTTAAAGTCAAAATGTGTACTTTCCTGACATATCCTGGGTCTTAGGAGGTTAAATATGCATTTTAAAAATCACACTTACAGCCATCCTCTTTTATTTTATTTTATTTTATTTTTAACTGTATGGTTTTAATGCATTTTAAAAACCACATTTAACTTTTCAATGTTTTTTCTTCTGTGTCTTGTATGTTTTTAACCTGTTTCTTTGCCATTTCTGTAAAGCACTTTGAATTGCCCTGTGTATGAATTGTGCTATACAAATAAACTTTGCCTTTCCTTGCCTTGCCTAAATATGCTTATTTGATATGGACTGTGTATTACAGAAGGGTATTGAAGGTATTAACAGACCCCACAGTGGCTAATCACCTTTCACAAAATATTGACGATTCTGGGATTAAATTGTCTTTTATACCCAATTCCCTGGCTTTCATGCCATGATTAAACTGGTTTTAATCTTATTTTATTTCCACTTCTGAAATGCATATATGCCTTTATGCTACTATGTATAGACTGTATGTCTGTCTTTGATACACTGTGGTGAAACACCTGTTTGTATTTCAAAGTACTGCATTGCTGAATTTAACTTAAAACAGAAGTGTGCGCTGATTTATGACAACGTAATCTTCAGAACATGTTTTAATCAAATCTGATTGAGGTCAACTGAGCTCCTCTCTTCTTTCGAGAGTGCTTGAGTAAATAGGTATATGAACGATCCCACTCAGTTAAGCACTAGAAATGCCACTTAGTATTTCTTATAGCACATAAGAGCACACACCTGCATACCATAACAGCCTAAAAGAGAAGGTGCCGGAGGGCTTTACAAAAAGGCAATTAAAGCCTTATCATTTTTACACTCGCTGACGTTTCCTCAAACACAGACACCCATGTGCATATGTGCGCACATGCACATGCATCCACACCCACACCCACAAATGAAAGACAAATCACTCAGACTAATTCATAAGGTACTTCTAAGGTCCTCTTTCAATCATGGTGAACGGCTGGTTTAATTCAATTAAAATGTAGCAAGGGCCACTTAAGGATGACGGGATAAAGGTATGGCATGACTAAGTGAGTGTGGTTTTCAGGAATGTGTGGGGGGTCTTAAAGCTTTTGGGGATACAAGGAGTTTTCAAGTGCATAGACTTCTATCTCCTCACCCGAAGCCCCCATAAACCTCACCCCCAAACCCTGGATGGTTCTGATTTAAGCCCACACACACCTGGAGGACTGGGGCAGATTAAGACCAGATTAAGATAAAGTTACCCCTTCTTCGGCCGCTATGTCATTCAAACCCCTGCCCTCTATGGCCACTGGATAGAGGGACACACAAGACAAAAAGATTTGGTTCATTCACATATATACACGCACATACATACACACACACAAAAGATTTTCTGGTCATCCTCATAAGCCCTATTAGTCTGCCATAGAGCCTCTCATAGCAGACATCAATCATGGAGGGATTAGTCAATTCCCTCTCTAAATGAGTGGCGAGGGAAACTTCTCTTTAACTCCAAAGCAAGACTCTCTTTTAGAGATTACACAGCGATTTGTTTTCATTTTGTTCCATCTTCATCGTTTTCTGTTTGACTTGCTTTTCATTTCTCTCTCTTGCTCTGCGTCTTTCTCGTTCTCTCTTGCTTGCAGCTTGTGAGGTAATCCTTGGCAGATAAAACTAAGGAGGACTTACCAAAGGCAGATTACAAGCAGCGCTTTGCGGAAGGCCCTTTTACACCAGTCGGCACGGGTATTGAGGAGAGTGAGCTCTTCGCAGTGCTTAACTTGTGAACTCGACATGCACCCACCAGAGGAAGAGGTGGAAAAATGATAGCAGCATTACAGTAACTGGATCAAAAAACATCCCGTAATACACATAAGATTCCACGTTAGAACACAGACACACATACACATATCCCTCCTTCCACAGCAACTGTGTATAAAATGGCATTTGAAATATTCCCTGCACTCGTATTAAAGTTAGATTATTATTTAAGTGAACACATGCATGTCATGTGAATATCAGTTCTAGTATGTGCAGACAATTTCCTGAAATTTCAAAGATGTTTTTCAACTCAGTTCAACTTTTTATGTGCACCTGCACCCTTAAGATTTTTTGTCCTCCAATAATGAGTAAAGTTGGAAATGTGGTCCTGTCAACATACCCTTCAACTCTTTCAACATTAGAATCAGGAGTGACTGCTCAGAGAACCAACAGATCTATTGCTCGGAAGTTAGTACCATGTTATTCCTTCCCACTCAACTTGGTGACAGCGATGCCCTGCAGCCTGAAAGAACAACAGGAAGCCCAGTGACTGGATGTAGGCTGCATGAGTGAAGAAACTGGGTCTCCTCTCTCCCACAAGATCCAATGACAGACCACTCAGAGAGTGCAAATAAGAGTTGGGGAGGGGTCCACACTTGGAAAAGGCAGACATTGAGAAATACTAACTTACCCTTATTCCTCTCAGGGATTATTCTACTAATATTACACAGCTTATGGAGGGCCAATGCGGCTCCAGTGCCTTAGTTTCAGAAATGCACCACCACAACCACTATTCTAAACTGACTTCTAAACTCTTCTAAGGTATCAGAAACACAGCACTCTTCTGATCCATTAACCTACATAAAATCAACAACAATGTTGTCATTGAGGAAATAACAACAACAACTATTAACACAAACTACTACTGAAAATATCTATTAGAGCTGTCTGTATTTCCAGAAGCTTTCAGTGAGAATGGTAAAGTCAAATGTAAAAAACATAAAATAAACTGGCAGCAATCAATGCTTTGAGTATACAAAATACAATTCAATTGAAAGGCTCCATGCATAACATTCAGAAAATACTTGTTTTTTAATTACCTCATGGGCCATTAAGCACATGCCAGTGTGGTTAAGTGGAGTTTATGTTGAGTCGCTGGTGTTAGTGGACTTGTAAACTGCAACATCTTTCTGAACAGCTACTACTGTTGCACATTGTTGCTACTGTAGATGAGCAGAAGAGAGCTAAAGCACACAGAACGAACATCAAGTCACATCTGATTTAAGCCTTCTTTGTTCTCTGACCACAAATCAGTCTACAGAATGGTAAATGCAACCTGGCAAGATGGAGATGGTGTTACTTTTTTACGCGGAAGACTACAGTCCATTCATGCACTGAAAGGATCATGATTAAAATGTGTCTGTTTCTTCAAATTGATATAGAATGCACCTTTAACAAATCAGGTTAGGTTAAAATGTCCACAGTATGGTAGTTTTAGGAATACTGGGTTTCATTTCCATCAAAGACACAGACTGTTTTCCACTTTAAAACACTAAACTATGCATTAGTAGGGTTACCTTTAAAATCATTTCATCAAGTATTTAAAACCATTACACTCAATGTCTTATTATCTGTGTGTCCTACATCTGGTATAGCTTTGGACTGGATATAATGATAAAAATGAGAAACCTTCACAGGGGCAAAGATCAGAAGACAGCAGATGACTGTCCTTGTCCCTTGGGCTCCCCTCTGTCCTCTAAAAAGATCCCTCAGTCATCACAGCAACCTCTAGAAAACTTCACAGTGCGGATACGGTCCTCTCCTGCCACGAACCCTGGTGAAAGCTAATTAAGAAATATTGCAGCCTTGCGCGAACTCAATTAAATAATGTTAATTTATTCTAATTTCAATTTGGAGGTAGTCTGCGCTGAAGTAGGGGCTGTGAAAACAAAGTGTGGGAGAGGAAGGAGAGCTCTGGCCTCTGCCTCCCCCGGCACAGGAGCTCTCAGTACCTCTAAAACTCTACTTAATTTGAACCCTTTGATTAACATAAGTCTCACACAAGCCTTTCAACTGGAGGCAGAAAAGAAACATACCTCTGGTGCAGGTTCATCTTCTTACCGCTGTAAATGATGGGAGCTATGAGCATGTGTGTATGTGAGAGTAATGGTTTCTATTGTCTTGGACAGAAAAACATAAAATAAGGTCATAAAATCGGATACAATAGATATGATATTTTCTATTTTACATCAGAAAGAGTGTTTGTAGATGTAGATGTACTGCAAAAGCCAGGGGTTAAAAAGTTATAAAAGCCTTACTCTAAGATACTTTTGTAAATATTAAATATATAAGTTTGCTCAAACTTTTCCCACAGACATATACCAGGCTAACTTTTCTTCATATGAAAATAAGGAAAATAATTCATGAAGCGGAAACTTGATGAAAATCCAAAGATCAGAGCATCTAAGTGTAGAGCGTTCTTACAGGGGAATAGAGATGGAGATGAAACAAAAGGAGGAGCAGGGGATCACTGAATTACTGGGAGGGGTGAAATCAGCCCCAGGGAAAAGAGATGGACTGAATCAGACCAGACAGCTCTCAACCCGCCCAACAGGAACTCCCTCTGTTCATTTAAATTAATCCCACAGACGTTCCAATCCTTGCAGCTTTTTCACAGACGCTAAACTTAAACTTGATGCCCTTAAGAATGTATATCTCAGAGAGGACAATGGACAGATATATTGGCAAGGGAGATGTTTTATAAGCAACTACAGCATTACCTATTGAGGACCTACAATCCTGCCCCAAAACAACAGCATTTGAACTCTTCATACCGTATCTGCCCTGGGTTGTACACTTGTGTAAAAAAAATCTGAAAAACTTCACACAAGTGCAAGGCACACAGTAGTTGGGAGGCTCTAGAAATAAAAAAAACAGAAACAGCTGGAAACGCATATTTTCATAAACGCATTCGAGTTGTTCAATGTTGTCGTCTTATTCTGTTCATATTCTGGCATCAGTGATTGTGCACTGGCAGATATCCAAAGCTTTGAGCTCTTGTTAGAGCTTAATGTAAATCCAATCCATATGTGTAATACCTGTGCAAAGAGTAAGTGGGCGCACGCCATATGTCCCAGTGATGTTTTGATTTTCCACAGGCTGGCATTGAAGTATGTGATGTTAATGCTATGACAAGGAGGATATAGCTTTAACTAAGCTGAAGTTCAATGCTTTATCTCTACAAGTGATTCACAAACGAAGAGAAACTTCAATCAGAAACTGTGGCGCATGTGGGCTGACTGAGCTTTTCTTTAGAAGTTTCTGAAAACGACTGAGGATGTGAATGAGGAGAACTTTGAACATTATGGAGGAACAGTCAAAAAAGTCATACTCCCTTTTATTAAACAATTATACTGCGTATCTTTCTTTAACAGAAATCAGCCTCTCTATGAATAAAGGAACATAAACAAAGCAAATGCACAGCAATCTTAAATTCTTTAAATGGGGAAATAAAGGCTTAAGTTCATATTTAACCCACATTATTATGCAACCCCATGACCAACTGAACTGAACCAGATGTGACCCCAGCTCTGTGAGTAAGTGTAGACTTCCTCATCAACCTGCATCATATGTGTATAAAGTGTTGCTACTGGAAGTAAAGCACAACATGGATGGATCGAGCACTATACAGTCTTTTTGATGCTATGGGACAGATATCTGATGAAATCAAAAATATCAAAACATACACCCCACAGACCTATAGAGGATATCTCATTAACCTCTCATATAGTGTAAACCGAGATTTAGGCTCACTGCCTTATACTCCTAACATTTGTTGTTATCTAGCAATTGAAGCAGCTATCTTGCTGTATTTTCATAATGTTGCACAGAAGAATTGTGTAAAATATAATAAAATGTAAATGTGATACAACACATGCTAATCTCTTTTTCTTGGCAAAGACATGATTTAATTAAAAAACATGTGAGAGATCCCATAGCCTTCAGGGAAGGTTGTAAATGTAAAAGAGTATGGCAGCTTTCAGTATATCCATTTCTATTCACATTCAGAGATTAGACCTAGATGTGTATTTATCTTGGTCCAATTGCCCACATGAATACTTGGTAGACATGCATATGAATGAAGAATACACATTTACACAGATGCGCACACCTTTAAATCTCTTATATGAAAGAGATAGAGGTTAGCTGTGTTTTAGGGGAAGGTTAAAATGACTGAACTGAGCCTTGGGCATAATACAATACTATAAAAACACATAGATACATACATGTATGCAAGCACAAGTGCACATCTAAACTCTGCACACGTTCACAGTGTGATGATGTGCTGGTTTCGTCTTGGCCTCTCATAGTGGGAATGTCTCCTCTTAATCCTCTCTGACTTCATACATTCAAAGGTCATCTCACAGCCTACACATAGCTGAGATGTGTGTGCGTGAATGTGCCATGCTGCTTGGTGAGAATAAGAAAGAGAAACCTATTCACACTAGCTGTATATGTCAACAAACCCTGTAGGCCTATCCTTGTTTACTGTGAACGTCCTATCTCTCTTTCTACTATTCCCTGGCCATCTTCCCTCTCTTCCCCTTTTCTTTACGGCTCTCCATCTTCCACCTTCACTGCCCCCCTTCTAAACCTCCCCCACAATTCATTCTCTGTGTCCCTCCATCTCTCCATCCACCCCAAGCTCCAGAGGCAGGGGCATCTCTTGGCGAAGTGTGGCCCACCACAGGCCACTGGCTTTGGGTAATTAAAGTGGTTTAGGCCCCCTCACCCACGGTCACAGGCAACTGCAGCTGGGTGATAAAGGCACTGTGCCATAATTACATGGACGGCCAGCATCACCGCCCAGCTACACTAAAACAGTCAGCTCGCCAGCTGCATGGGGAGGAGGGCCCTATGTGTGTATAAGTAACTGTACTGAGTGTTTGCATGTGTGGTTGTGTGTGCACAGTGGGTCAACACCCCCTTGTGATCGCTCTGCTGTAGTTAAGCCCCCTGTGTTTAAGCCCCACATAGGCTCATTGAGCCCTCTACACACACACACACTTTAACCCCCACACAGCCCCACACCCCCAGCCAATCATTCCTCACCAGTGGTCTGACTCCTGCCGTGAGTGTGTGTGACCATCAGCCATTTAATTAGAACCCACCATGATTTACCTAATTTAAATAAATAAATAAACATACGAAAACACCCCAATAAACAAATACCTATATTCAAATGAGGAGCTGGGGAGTTTGATGAGCATAAAGAATAGGCCAGAAGATGGGATTGTGCAGGCGGAAAAAAGCTAATGTAAGGACCACTGGATGTGGACACACAAACACACACAAAATGCTTCTAGTTCTTCACTTACAATAACACGTGATGATGAAGAAACCAAAATGAAGAATAGTAAAAATATGTTACAGGTGTGGTATTTTGAGATACACTCAAATAGTTTGGTATGCAAAGTCTTATCATTTTACTGTTACAACATATTTTTATTAGATAGCCATGTATTAATCTCAAGATGTTCATTTTTTTAAAAGGACCACTTGAAGAGCGTTAAGTTGAGGAAAAGTGTTTGGGTAACACTCATTGAACTTTGTCCTCCAATTTTTAAAGCAGTATCAGATTAGAAAGGATGTACTGTCAAGTACACAAACGATCAGTGATTAAACACACTAATAGGACTTTAATACATAAATCTCACCAGGAAAAGATAGTATATTTATTTACAGTGTTGCAATCCTGTTTATCTTAATATAAGATAAGATCAAATAAGGAATTGTACTCTCTCACTATTTAAACTATTTGACTGAGGCAAACATTAGGTTAGTGTAAAGTAGTGGTCTTTCAAGAAAGGAATGAGGTTTGTTTTTTGTCTGGGTTATAAGAACAATTATACTTCTGCGATAACTTTTTCTTGAGTAAGATGTACTGAAGCACCTGCCAGAAGTGTTGCTGAACTTAAATTTTTTAAATAAAAAAATTCAAGTGAAGCTGGTTTACCTTAGGGGAAGAGGACGCTAGCTCTCTCCCCATTACTGCTGCGACAGAGCTGGGCCCTGCTGGTTGGGCTCTCTCTCTGTCTGGGCCAGAGCTTGGTTTGGGAGCTGGTGCACTGGGACAGGGGCCAGCGCTGAAACTGGGGGGTGGGGGAGCCCTCCTCTTCTGGCTGCTGCCCACATCTTGGGAAGGGCCGCTAGCGGGTGGCCGTGTAGGGCTCGATGTCCTTGGCTCATAGAATGGGTTGGATCTGAGAATGGAAGGAGGTAAAGAAAAGGAACGTAGAAGCAAAGAAAAAAACTGTTAGAAAGTGAACAAATGTTTCATAAAGTTTCATTTTTTAGTCTGTAACTGAATGTGGACTAACATAAAAGAAACCTCAAGACCTGCAAAAGTAACTTACATAGAAGGGACAATGCAACATTTGACATGAGCCACTAACAGTAGATAGACTATGTCTTTTATAGGCATAGACTCACAGTCAATGAGAGTTTGGTCCAATACAATGAACAACGCTCACAAGTGGTAAGGTAACAGAAGATGCAGGTGCACAGAGGTCAAGCCTGCATGACCTCATATACTTGCTGGCCAAGGCAGACTACTGACAGATGGACAGGAACACAAATACACACACATGTACACACATAATGTTATCAATATGCAGCCATGCTTGTGGCACTAAACGTAAGGGCACAGCCTTGAGATATTCACTCAACATGCAACAAGGAGCCCTAAACAAACACAATAATTGAATGAGGGAGGGAGGGCTGAGAGTGAGAGTGAGAGTGAGAAAGAGGACTGATTGACTAGGTAACTGTCTGAAAGAGAAGTTTAGAGCTGCCCGTTGTCCATCTAACAACAAATTCAAAGAGAGGGCAAAAAAGAAGGGAAGCAAAGCAAAGAAAAGATATGCAGGCAGACCTATAGAGCAGCTCTAACAGACCATCGCAGGCTAAAAGACACGTGAAAAGACTGCAGTCAAAACACTGAGCTGCCCTCTTGAACCCTCCATTCTGTAGAGAACTGCTCTTGTATCACGGACAGAGCAAAAAAATGTGCCAGTCAATAACCTGTCTGTCTTTAGCTGAGAGGACAAAAACATATGGATATCTGTCTGACAGTTTCACTCAGCAGCCAAGACCTGGAGGTTTACATTTACAATTTAGCCATGGCCAGTCTTTCACAGAGGTCACACACAATCAGTGAGACATCCATTTGTGCAGCGTACTACAGAGGAAGATTCCCACAGTGGAAATTTTGTTGAGTCTTTAACTATGGTGCTAAGGATTAGTCCGTAAATCAAGTAATTCTTCAGTTGCTAAATATTCTTCCAAAACATTAATAATTGATAAATATAAAATAAATATTTCTAGACTGAGCTTTGCAATAAATAATACTACAAATATGTACTTGTTCAAAATATAATCCTATTGAAATATTGCTTTAATGATAAAACCTCATTAAGTATACCAGCACCGTAAATACAGCTGGCACACCAGGAAGAAAATAATACAAGAACAAAAGGAAAGGAAAGGGGAAAAGGCAGGATGAAAGCTGGTAGATTTGAGGAAGATCAGGAAAAATGGCAAGGAGGAAAAGTAAGGGGCAACAAGGTGAAATGCGGGAAAATGTGAAGGAGGGAGGGAAGGAATGAACAAAAAAGAAGGAGGGAAAGGAGGTAGACAAGGTGAAAGAATGCAGTGAAACAACAGAGCCCTTGTTCCTGTTGAAAGAGATGCCTCGTCACTCTGCCCGGGTAGGGGGGTGGGGGGTACTACAGGACTTTCCTGCCAGCAGGAACTAAGTTAGGCACCCTGCATTGTCTCTGTGTGCTTTTAAAACTAGATACTCACAGACATACAGTTGAAATGCTGTCAGAACTATTCCTACACTCTTCTACTTCTTGACAAGAGTTATAAAAACTCATCTGGAAAAAGCATGCAAGGAGTAAAACCTTCCATTTACTACAGTATAATGATTTTAACAAAGACGACCATGTAATCCTTGAGGTCGAGTAGCTATATTGGGTTAAAATAAATATAAGGTTAAAAGTTATGTCTTTGTCCTTTGGTTGTGAAAAGTTTAAGGATTGATCCAGGATACATACTAATTAGTTTGATGCCATAAAACACCAGAAATAAAGTTATTCAATAATGTAATCTTAACACTTTTTAAACCATTTTCCCACTTAGCAACTCACTTACCCTCTCTTACGTTCTAATTACAACTCTTACGTTGACAATTACTGTACACTGCAATCCCCACTTGTGATTAGAGCAGTGATCTGAGAACCAAACTCAAACACAAACATCTGTTCCCCTGCTTAGTTTATTTAAGGCTTAAAAAAGATAACATCAAAACTGATTAAGTCATTTCTATAATATGCCATTTCATCAGCTGGTTCGAGCTGAGGAACAGATGTCAGCCATCAGGAGATGGACTTCCAGTTCTCTAAAAATGGTTACGGTGCATCAAGATAGGAGACACCAAACAGGAAGAGTTTGAAGATGTCACAATAATTAAATACTCTAAAAATTAAGAAATTAAGTCTTACTCATCTAGTTCGTCTTCCTCGTTGTGGGAGGTGTCGGCATACAAGTACTTGCTCATATCAACAGGCCGTACACCTTTCCTTTGCCTTGGTTTAGGAGGTTCTGGGTCTGGTTGTAGGTCCATTTCCTGGTCTGGGTCATCAAAGGGGTTCCCTGGTGTCATGTCGGCCTCCGTCTCATCGGGATCATTAAATGGATTTGACGAGTCATAGAAGGAATCATTATCAACCCGCTCTCTCAGAACTGGCTGGGCAGGGGGCTCTATTTGATAAAGAGCACCAAAGCAAATCGGAGATTTCAGAACTTCTGTTAACCATTTTAAAAACAACCTAAACAAGGCAACTCTATAATATCATACAAATTTGTATTTTTGTCCAAAATAAATGTTGGAATTTTCATACATTCACATTATTGATATAACAAATGCATCAAAACAGAGTAACCAAACCCATAAAGCATTTATCGTGTTTAAAAAATATTTCACTTAATGGAATAAAATTTGATTTTAACAAGTGTTTTTGCTAATAACATTGTCCATACCTTCCTCATCAGGATCACCAAATGGGTTCAGGTCGTTGGGATCATGAAGGTCATTGTCAGGGTCATCAAAAGGATTGATGCCCATGGCTGGAGGTGTGTCCTGATCCTCGTCTTCAAGGAAGTTCAGCTTGTTGATCAGCTCTATTACCACAGATTCAAGGATAAAGTTAGGCTCAAAGAAATGAAAAAACAAAATGCTACAAAACAAGATTTCCAAAAGAGGAGGCTGAAATGAATCCAACATTCACACATATACCAAAATCTGCACTTTGGAGTGAACCATAAGCACAAGATCAGTCAGCCTTGTGTAGTATTCCCTCCTCTGGGAACGTCTGTGTCCCACTAACACTTCATTCACTTTATTGCATGTACAACAGTGGCATTCTGGGAAAAGTGCGTGATTTGGAGTGTTACTGTGGGAAACAGCGAAACAGTATAGTTACTATAGCAATCTTAGCAGGAGAACTTGAAACTTGTCCACTTTATCTTCATCATTCTCACTGCAGCTCAGTTGCCTGCTGCCTGGGTGTGAGTCAGTTTGAAAAGAGGGTAAATGTGCATCAGGTTGAATGCCAGGAGGGGTGCTGTGTGAGAGTCTGAGGAGGGGGAGACGTGCTGTGTGAATGTTGAATAGTCCATATGTAGTCCGGCTCTGAAGTACATGATAAAAGCTGCAAGCCTTTTCCTTTCCTTGTGCTGAAATCATTAATGTCCCATATTTGGTCTTATAAGTGTGTATCTCTGTGTCTTGTTTGCATTTGTCCACTATTGAAACAGATGATCCTGGGTGTATCTCTGGAGAAACTTCAACATCCAAGACAAAACTCTTGTCAAGGTCAGGAGTGTACAAGATTTTGGTAACACTAATTTAGGTTCACATGCACCATTGACTACTTATTCCAGAACTTGAACATTATCAACATATTGACTCCTCAACTCTCGAAGTACTTATTAATAATTTACTCTGCATGACAGTATTCTACTATTACTAGGGATTGAATTGACAGTTTTCTCTAAATAAATTCAATATTATCAGTTACTGACATTAAGAAAGTAAGTAGAATGTGGTTACGCAGAATAAGGCATTACTGATGACTAATTACATCAAGCTAAGAGTCTATATCAGGGATGTCAAACTCATTTTAGTTCAGGGGTCACATTAAGCCAAATTTGATCTGAAGTGAAATAACAACATAGTAATATATAAATAATGTCAACTTCAAACTTTCCTCTATGTTTTAGAACGAAAAAAGTTAAATTATATGATGAAAATGTTTACATCTACCAACTTTCCCTTAAAACAATGTGAATAACATGAACAAACTGAAATTTATTAAGAAAACTAAGTGCAATTTTAACAGTATGTCTCAGTTTATCATTTACACCGGGGTGGCCAACCCTGGTCCTGGAGAGCCACTATCCTGCATGTTTTATTTGTATCCCTCTTCCCACACCTGATTCAAATGATAAGCCTATCATCAAGCTCTGCAAAAGCCTGATAACGACCGTCAGGTGTGTTGGAAGAGGGAAAAATCTAAAACATGCAGGATAGTGGCTCTCCAGGAACAGGGATGGCCACCCCTGATTTGCACATAACGTACACACAACGTACAGATCACAGTGGATCAACAAATACACAAACATTTAATAACAGGCAGAATATTGGTAAACTTGCACTTCAAACATTTCAAAATGTTCATATTTGTTCAGGTTATTTGGATTTTTATGAAATGAAAGTTTGTTTTAGTGTAAATACAGTAAAATGACATGAAAATTTTTACATTTACAAATAGAAAAATTTGGAGTTGTGAGTACTTATAGGTAATTATGATGGTAATTTACTAATCCGGCCCATTTGAGATTAAATTGGTCTGTATGTGGAACCTAAATTAAAATGATTAATATCATCAATGTAATTTTTGCATTTCACAGATTCATCCCAGGGACCAGACTGCACCCTTTGGCGGGCTGGATTTGCGGCCCCTGGGTCGCATGTTTGAGACCTCTGGTCTATATGCTAGTTGTGATTATTGTAGCCAATGGTGAAAACATTTACCTTAATATAAAGCCTTAAGATTTAAATTATAAGTTAAGTTAATTAAACTCACTAAATTTGTTAATAAAACCAAGAAGATGCTTTTTCATTGGAACACCATTTACTTGGTTTGGTTCACTACCAACTGCAGGAAAATAACAAAGACGGCACAATGTCGCAGTTCAAAAAAAGAACCAAAGGAATGAACACCAATCTGAGTGTTCACAACACATCACCACAATGACCACAATAAACTGCAACACCACATGACCACAGCACGATCACAATGTCAAGTATAAACTGGGGAACTCAAAAGAAAAAGAGGCAAAGAAACAGAGAGAGGGAAAATGGATAGCTTAAGTATGAAGAATGATTAAGGGGGAAAAATAAAAAAATAAATAAAAATTTTTAAAAATGGAAGAAACAGTAATGGATGGTAGGGTGGAGGTGACAAAGTTGAAAGAAAGGTGAAAAAAAGACCTTGGGAGGAAGCGGCAGGCTTAGCGGTTGCTTTGCGTGCTCGCTTAGGGACACCATCATCATCATCATCCCCATGTAAGCAGCTGAGGGCATTCAACTGGTTTACTATCTCTGTAAACGAGAGGGCCATACAGGAAAGGAGGAAGGAAGAAGAGCAGTGAACACGGCAAAAATGACACACCCCATCCACAATAACCACACACACACCTTCAGGTTTTATTTGTGCATTTACAGTATACAGGATTGAAAGACTGCATATTTTCAGGAGTGTAGACCTGTATTTCGATTTGCAGTATAATAACTACTGCTGAAGGAAACACAATACTCACAATACCCAGACATGTGAGTATATGTAAGAGTAGTGTGTGTGTGTAATTTATTTTACACACACATA
>JAPTYQ010113173.1:0-24438 GCA_029814465.1 Ostorhinchus cyanosoma
TTCCTTATGGAGGGTGACACAGTAGGAGCTCTCAGAATCAATCTTGATGCTTGGATGGAATCATAGAGCGCAGAGAAAATGGCAAACATTGCTGTGGCTCAATGGCCTGATGCGCTCATAAATATGTTTTTATGGCCCTGAATGAGTTGGGGCACAGAGGTGTTTGGTGCTCATAAAGGTGTGTGTGTCAGACTGTACAGTATAATGCTTCATATTGGAGGTTATAAAACACTCCTAATTTAATTAGCTTATACAGTATGAGAATCAATACTATGTCAATCATAGTTTATTGTCAGTACATCATGAATCAGGAGCTCAGTGTAAGAAAAAGACTTGATTGCTGACACTATCTTGTTTTCTTACACTGTCTTGTGAAGGATGCTGTTACTATATAGTGTATTGACCATTTGCACAACAAAGTTACAAATGCATCTAAGGCAACACAACACTCTCAAATCAAATCCCGTCTCATTTAGTGGATCCTCTGTGGAGAAATTGAACATTCTGCTGCCTCTGATTTTTCATCCATCCTTTGGGTTAAGTGTTGTCTTGGGAACTCGGAGAAAAGCAGTCGGCTGGGGGTGGAGTGGGGTGAGGGAGACTGTTAAGAGGCTCTTGAACTATAGTCTACTGTCAGTGGAGAGTGCTGAATGAGAAAACTGTCCAAGAGGAGAAAAGAGGAGCAGAAGAAGCAACAGATTCATGGCTAGGATGATTTGTTTTGCTTGTCTACACCTCCTGAAGCTGCCAGCCTCCCCTCTCAATGAAACTCACTGAGTCAAGCAGAGCTCCATGCCATGTAGAAGGATAGTGGATGTGTAAGTTAAAGCAGCTGTACTAATGTGTCTTTTCTACTCCCTGGGTTGTTTTTATTTTCTCTTCTAAGTTCCTTTTTGTCTGATTAGGAGTTTTACAATGTTTTCTTTGTAAAAACATCTTCCTCATAGAGACAATGGTATAACTGCTCCTTTTCAGTCGTGATGTTTCTCTTCATTCATTTTGAAGCTCCATCAACTGGCTCACTCTACTGATTTTTCAGAATGCCCTGGCATTTACGCTACAGCGAGAGCACTCTTTGAAATGTGTGGCTCAGAAAAAAAAAAAAAAAGTTATACCCATCCCTGCTGATGTAAGGTGGCCACAGGACACAGGGATATGTTTTGAACCTGTGTAATTTGGTGATTAATGTTGACCCTGTCTGCCCCATACCTTATTTATCTCCTGTTTTATTGAACCATAGGGAATCGCAAGACTGCAGAAAGTCCGACTCTGGAAGCCAGTATTGCATGAATATGATGCAAAGGGAGTCCCATATCTCCCCTCAAGCCGTTCTTGTGTGCCCTTTAGCTCTCTGATGATTCACCTGCCAATAACCAAACATGGTTCGCTTTCATGTCTTGTATGCGCCAATAAAGCTTAATAACAAGTTGTGGATTTAAATAGCACAGGCCAAACTCTGGCACCGGCTCTATCCCTCTCTCCACATAAGTCTAGAAATAGCCGAGATCTGGCCCAAAACGTCACAGGGAAATTGGGATTAAGTTCAGCTTGATGTCGCCCATCTCTGCACTGCCCAGCTTTCCGCGAGCACTTTCCCAGCAGCACTCTCACATCTTTGTGGGTCACATCACAGAATTCCTGTCATCAAGGGCGGCGGGTTTTAACGTCAGGGACTGTGATATCTCCTCCCCAAACCCTTCCCTCTCCCTCTTCCCTTCCACCGATAACAGCTAATCCTTGCCTCACATTAAACTGTGACCAAGATCAATTAAAACCCTGCCTCACCCCGATAGCAATCTCTCTCCGCAGCAGCCATTGGTGAGAGAAGTTTGTGTGCGTGTGTGTGTGTGTGTGTGTGTACAGTATGTGAGTACACATGTGGATATGCCTATGTGTGTTAAAGGCAAGAGCTATAACAGAGAGTCATCTCCATCCTCTTCACTGGGTTGCAGTTGGTTGCCAAGCCGCAGGGAGAGCTTGCCATTGATTTTCATCGCCTCTTAACAAAGATGAAAGACAATAAAAAAACAATAAGAGGGATGATCACAACACTGCTGGCCATGTATGGCTATAGTGATTATCCATATCTTAATTAGTATTTTTTTTACTTGGTTGTAATTATTTTTACTTGGCACAAGCCTTATTGTTGTGTTCTGTAAAGAAAATAAATAATGGCTAGTGTGTACATCCATGTTGTGTATGCAGCTGCTAATAAACCGCTGCTGAATGTGGGTCTGCACCCGAACACTGTTCCCCTTTCTCTAATATCTTGTTTTTGGACTAGTCCAATCGAGCTCTCTCACACAAAGAGGATTCTCCCAACCTATCGTTTTTATTTAGAAAGTTGAGTATAAGTGGGCAGTATTTTCTGTTGCGTATGGTGTGCCAGTTTCATGGTGCAGAGTTGTTTCCAAAACCATTGGCATCACAGAGAGACTGGTTGGCAGAAATGGAAAGCTTGGTCCTGAGGTGCCAAATGTGCTTTGGCATGTGAGATGGAGGGCTGGGTAGTGGGAGTGCAGAACGCCATGAAGGTAGAGGATTGAGGGGGGGCGGTAGTGTGCGCGGCAGGACAGGGCGGGAATAGAGGCGGAGTGGAGTCTCATGCGTGTAGAGTGGCTGCCAAGCCGACTGTCATGTTAGCCACTGGGATTGGCTGCTGTGGGCCTCAGGTTGTTTTGGTGTGTACATCAAAAGGACAGGCTGTGAACATGAAAACACAACTCATTTTTCTCCTATCTAGCCTATCTTTCACTTCTCCAACACCACTTTTTTCTCTTGCTCTTAGGCTCCCTTTTCGTCGTCTTTCCCACGAGAGGCCCATCCAAGGTGCTGCAGAATCTTTGAGCTCAGGAGGAGAGACAGCATGCCTGCAGGGTTGCCACGACAAAGTGCAGGAAAAACCCGGGAGAGGAGAGGAAAGGATAGGAGGATAGTGGCCAGCCGTCTGAAAGAAACAAGCCTAACTATTGTGTTATCAGAGATGACAGAGGAGATGTATCCACCATATTTTTAATGTAACAGATGACCCAGGAAAACTAAACACAAGCATCTCACTGCATCTCAAACCACAAGAAAAGTACCATCTGCTGCCATTTTCACCCTCCTTCAGTTGTGTCCGTGTTTTGTCTTTTACACCGCTGTCAGCACTGTTTCAATTACATCCTGCAGCTTATGTCTATAGTGGATTACACCAGCTTGGTGTTCATGTGAAAGGCGGTGGGTTGACTTGTGTTGGTAGGCTATGCAGAGCTTTTTTTCTTTTTCTTTTATTGTCTCTTCCAAACACAATGGTGTTCTTGGTCTGTTTCCACCCCTTTGCAACGCACTGGAAGAATTAAATTGTGAATGTTCCAAATTCAGAACAAAGAGTTCCAATTTTGATTCCTCAATGTTGGTCTTGTTTTCCTACACTTTTTACACACTTTTTTTATTTTTAGTCTGTGGGGGTTTTTCTTGTGTGAGATTGGCTATGCTTGATTGTGACCTAGTTTATTAAAAGGGGGAGTTTGGCCAAGCCATTGGAATTGGGGGAAGATTATCTTTCTGTTTCTTTAACACAGCTCCATATGTCAATGATACTTGTGATTTAAAAAAAAAAAAAAAGAATATTTTGAACATTACCAGGGAAATTGAGTGCTACTTTATACAGTATGCATTACAATAGTGACCATGTTTATAGTTTCTCACACTCTTATTATACAAGATGTAATATGTGATGAGAAGGTTTGAGGTGGAAATGTCTTTGCCAGCTTGAAAATAGATTTTTTTTAAAAATAACAAAAAAACATCACTGCAAAGAAGAAAATTACTTGTTATTCTTTCCTCCACTTGCCGCATGCTCTCTTCACTATCAGTTTATGCCGTTACACTGAAAACATGGGGAAAAACACAAAGTAGCTCAGAGGGTCAATCACACAACTTTCAGTCTGCACACATTACATGTAGCCCTGATGGGTACTGTAATTACATTTCTAAGGTGTGCAACACAGCATGTTAGTACAGTAACACCACAATAGAGAAACATAATTCAGCTTAAAGAGTTTTTGCAGTTTTTGTGTTTGCAGTTTAGTTTAGAAACTGAAATGGGTTGGATTGCTTTATTAATATTATATTCCCAGCTGGGAGTATTTCAGGAGTCAACAGTCATCTTGAGTCTCTGACCACAGCAACTATCAAAGCTATGTTTGCCAACAAACAACATCACAAGTAAGAGAAAGGCCGATTAAAGGCAAAGGTCACAGAGGCAGTCGGCTAGAGCACCACGCCTGCTGGTGGGCGCTGGTTGCCCTCCAAGGAAAAATTAAAAAATAAACAGAAATGCGCCAGTGGGCATCCTTCATCATGTTCTACTTTGAAGTAACAAATGGACAAATATATATATATATAAAAAAGAAATACACTTTGCACCCCTGTTGCTTACAATTTTTCATTTGCCATGGCTTGCACTTGAACGCTCCACACTTAAAGTGAGGGATTGATTATCATTTGATGTGAATCACAGACAGCTCACGTCCGGGACCTAAGAAATGTCAGAGACGACTGACTGACTGATGGACAGATGTCAAGAGGCAGATATCTGTTTTCACATTTTATTCCATAATAAGCTGGAGGTAGATACTGATGCCATGATACCTGCTAGACTGAAGGATAGGAATCTGAATGACAATCCATCAACTATTTATCAGGATGACAGCTCCTAGAATGTAAGGCGTGTGTATATTATTAGTGGTTGATGATAAAAAGCTGAACAGCTACTATTGCTCCTACCACTGCTCTTACTAATACTAATAATATTGCTCTTTACTTTGTTACTAATTAAAATGTGCCTTTTCATATGAAATGCACATTATTTAGACAGAACAGTCCTGTCAAGAAATAACAAATCTATATTCTTAACTTTTTCACATATGTAAGCTAACAGGGCTGGTCAATCTTTATCTCTAATTTATGGTTCAGATGAGTTTGTTGCCTGATGTGTTGAAATGTGATGTAATATATTTCACCAAATTCTTTTCTTGCCTAGGGCTTCAAAATTTCTAGATCCAGCCCTGGGCATGTGGTTGATTGCTTCATTACAGGCTAAATAATGTGCACCAGTATTTTGCATATTTGTGAGTGTGTTTTTTCTTTCTTTCTGGGTTGAGCTGTAAACATATGAAGACCATCCTGACAAATCTGTCATCTGCCCTATATATTGATTGTTTATCCGTCTGTGCTTATTAAGAAAAAAACAGGTCCTGTTATCATGCTTGGGCTTGTAATTAAGTATATTCAAGTGTGACAACCTCGTTGAATCTTAAAGCATTTACAAGGTTATCCAAGTGAAGTCGGCTTACAAAAGAAATCAGGGATCAGGAGTAAATCACAAGGGGATAAAGGGATGGGATATAGACAAGCACTGGGGAAGGGCATTCAGCTTCTTGCCTTAGTCTGCTACAGTTAGAGGGCTGGTGATACTTTATTATATTTAGGGCCAATCTTGAGGTTGTTATTTAGCTGGTTTGATTGAATTTTCCCCCTTGAAATATGTTTTATTATGCTTTTATTATGTTTTATTTTGTATGTCTTTACTAGATTGTGCTCACTAAAGCAGCTAAATGCCGCTGGTGATTGATGATGATTGATGATGATTTGCTGTTTAGCCAAAGAAAAACAGTGCCAATGAAAAGGTTAAAATCAGGTGAGGAATCGTGGCTCTTACAGTTGTTGACGATTAAACATTTACGCTACAGAGAGTAACCGGATGAATCTTCAAGGTCACTAATCTGATGTCAAAACAGCATTAGAAGGACAACAACAAGGTATAGAGACCATTGTACGACAAAACGGATTTATTCTCATGCTCATTCCAGTCTCTTTCTAAGCAAATTATTTGTTTCTTAATTGTGGATAAAGTTGTATTGAGACAAAGGAAATATCACTGCCAAAAGTCCCACTTATATTATTTTGTGAGACCACCTTTGGCTTTGATTACAGTATATATTCATACCCCACAATGCTTAAGCAGTGCCACAATAAACATTGATTTAATTTTACGCCAACTTCTTGTTTTGGTGATAAGAGAGTCAGACTACTGGATCAACTCTTCTCCAACACATCCCATAGATTCTCAATGGGGTTCAGGTCTGGACTCTGTGGAGGGCAATCCATGTGTGAAAGTAAACATCTCATGCTCCCTGAACAACTCTTTCACAAACCAGATGAACCCAGTGAATCTTGTCCAATCTTAATGCAAACTGGCAAACTGATGGTTATTGACAAAATGAGAAGATAGCCAGTGCATCAGTTAGGGCTGAAGACTTTGTTGCCAACAAGAGAATAAAAAAAAACTAAATGTTCCAGGACTAATTTGTCCATGGTAGCACATCTACAAGTCCCTAAAAACCCTAAAAATGACAATTAACTGTTGCAAATATAAGCCATTTGAATTAATTTAATAGTTTTAAATTTGAGTTTAATTTCATCGAGTGATTAAAGCTCTTTTTTCCACATATTTCAAATGTCAAAAATCTTTGACCCTATCACTAGATCTGCACCTAAATTGAATTCCATCCAAGTGTATTGAAAATATGCATACACACAAAAAAAAGCTAATTATGTGTGTTTCCATCCACCACACTTATGTGAACATTAAGGATCCAGTATGTATGATTTACTGAGGAAGGACTGTGGAGTATTTAATTACAGAAGTGGAAAATGATATTACTAATTATGTTTTTCATCACAAAAAAATTGAATTATTGTGTTTTCAGTACATTACAACGAGCCGCTTATATCTACAGAATGAGTAGGCTGCCTTCCACAGTCTGTTTCTACAGCAAATAGGAATGGACCTCCTCTTCTTCTTTTTTCTGTTTCATGTTGGGTGATATCCAGAGTAAGGGTCAAGGTTGATTTTACAATGCAGGAAAGGTGCATTGTCTGGATTGTATAAGGTTGTTTCTTCAGAATTTGCCAGTTTGTCAAAGCCTTCATCTAAAATATGTCTTGCACCTCTTAACAGATGGTGGGATTTTCTTACTGTTTATATCTAATATCATATTTATACTTGTTTCCTTTATGAATTCAATGTTGTGTCATCAGTGCTCACATGCTTATTCTTATGACATAAATCTGCTTCTACTTTATCTGCTATCAATACACTCATGATTTACGTAGTCTTTTCCCATTGCAACAACATTTTTGCAACTTTTCAGGTCTTAAAATTTGGTGTTTTCATTCAGATTTTGTTCAGGTGCAAAGTAAAAATGTGTACAAAAACACCTCCCTCTCTCTCTCTCTCTCTCTCTCTCTCTCTCTCTCTATTATATATATATAAAATATCTATAAAATGTAATATATTTCTGTAAAAAACCAAAACTGCAGATTGTTTAAACTCATATTCTACATAAAGCCTTGCTCTGCAGAGCTTTACATATATACTACTTACTTTGATATTTCCCTGCAGTGCTTAACATAAAGAACACAAAGATGATGCGTCTTAAATTTAAAAACACTTGTGTACTTTATACTTCTCAATACTTGCATAAAACACATCTGGGAACTGGCATCAAAAGTTATGGATGTAATGCGAAGTGAGTGATTTAATGACTACAGAAACAAATTGCACACTGACAGTCAGAACACACACAGAAACACACTAGCACTAATCAAGATGGGTGAGCCCAGCAGGCAGATCACTCATCTATGCCTCTGCTTTTCATTACCTGCACCGCTTCATGCAAGGGCAGTTGGACAGAGCTGCCTACTGCTACTGCCTACTGCTACTGCCACTGCAGAACGTCTCTGCAGGCCCCCCCTCGATGACGGTCCCTCCCCCCGCCGCTGAAAAACTACCCATGGCTACTTTTAAACTTGTATCGGATGATGAGACTTGGGTTGCATCCCAGAACACCGCTCAGCCCCAGCAGGGATTCAGCAGGGAGCATCACAGCCAATGCATAATTTCTCAAGATGGGGGGACTCACACTGAGCCAACGAGTCCAATCCTGCAACAGCAGACATGTGAAAAGCTTATTGAAGAGCTAAATAAGACAGTATTGAGCAAATAAGAAAAGAATGGACCTTTTCTCTTTGACATCTTCAGTCTGGTAAAGCTCCAAGTTAGAGCTCATTACTGGATAAAACGAGTTAGAGACTCTTTTCTTTATTTTTCAGTGGACTTAAGCTCACCTTTCTACTTCCATCCTCTGTTTCACCTGTTTTCTACGTACTGCTGTCTCCTCCATCATCTCCTGCATCCTCCATAAAGGGATACATTGAAATTGTCTCTACTCAAACTTATCCACATCTTAATTAGAGGTTTTATGGCTTTTCTAAGTTTCATTTTGTATTCCTCTTCGGTTATCTTATCTAAATGCTATAATGGAAGGCAATTTTCTAAATCTGAAGAGAAAACTGTGTTTTTGGAACAACAGCAGCAACAGCATAATGTTATGAAGATATTTGTGTGCCTCTCTATCTGCCAAATGAGGAGATTGCAGTCTCTTTCATCCAGTTCTAATCAACGCTGAACATGTGGGAAACTAATGGTGTTTTTCTGTTTGCAAAACGGCACCCGCTTCACCTCTGAGTGGGACAGTATACCGGATTGAACAGATTATAGACTGTGCTGTACATAACAACAGGTCAAATGTACAAAATGTGCATCTTTTATTTTGAATGGCTTATGAATATTTAAGTGCCAGGGTCACTGGGCAAAAAGGGAAAAAAAAAATCCACAGCAGAAATCAATAAATTGTTATTTTAAACGGAAACCTGGGTAAAGCATTTAGTCTCACCAAAAATACTTTAAATTACCCTGAGCTTAATCTCTTTGCCTTTTGCCAGGGGGAAAATGCACCAGTTCCTGACAGCGCTGAGTGCAAGTGTGTGTGAGAGTAGATTTGTGCATGCATATGTGTATATATGTAGTCTTAATTTTCTGCTGTGAGCCCGGTGGTGTTGTGCCGTTTGCACTGTTGACTACATTTTTTGGGTGATTCCAGGAGGATTTATTTGTACAGTATGTGTTTCTGCAACTATAAAGGCATCTTTCATTCTGTCATGCACATAAATTTAATTTCCAAGTCAAGAAACATGAAACAGGAATTAAAAACAGACTTCCGCTGTGACTGGATACGTGCCAGCATACTTTCAGCCAATTTCTTTTCCTCAGCGTTTTTCTTTATCCAAGAGTAAAACATTTTAACTGGGGGTGATTGTGCAGACCTATCTGCCAAGGGTTTTAGGGAGAGCATTGGTGTTACCATGGAGCTTGCACCCCTCTTGGTGTTGTAAACAGGAGCCAGTGATTCCCCATTGGGATGATTTTGCATGCAGGTTGGAGAGAGAAAGCTGTTGGCCCCCCAAATGCATTCCATCACCATCACCCTAAGGGTCCACTGCTGGAGCCTTATTCTGACACATAGAGGAGAGGAGGGACAGGGAGCTTTGGGGCATAGAAGGGAATGGGGATATTAGAGAAGGAAAAAGGTTTTCAAGAAAAAAATATATGTCAAGGTGGATGATGCAAAAAAGCTATCAAAGAGAGAGGGAAAAAAACTGATGCAGTTAATGGAGAGGAGTGGAAACAGACACATGAGAGGAAAGAAACAGTAAGATTAAAAGGGCAAAGTGGGATTAAATGTTTGAAAGTATAGCTGTCTGAATTTACATACCAGCAAAATGTTACCCTGGATGATTGCACTGCTCTAGCCTTAGGGGGAAACGCTTTTGCATGAGGCTTTACAAATCAGCCCAATACAAGCCTACTATTAGCAGCACAATCTAACATCAGTGCTAGCTGCAGGAAAATGTTATCTAAACCATCCTCTTCAGTCTTAGCGAGGCCCCATGCAGCGCCTCGGGTTAGTGATAGGGGTCGTGCTGATGAGCGGTCAGGATTCAGTGTGAGTCTAAAGCAAGCTGGTATAGCTTAGAAGTTGGTGTCTTATCTCTGGCTTGATTTTTTTTATTTACTTTTTGGAGTCCAATCCTTTTATCTGTGATCTAACCTGCAATGATGAGATAAAGCTGTGCTGACTTTTCCATAAATGCACTTATCAGAGCTGTACAAGCTCTCCAATGCCAATGAGATGGGTAGGATGATCACTTAGCATTCAGTATGCATGCCTTCACCTAGGCTGCCCTGTGTTTCACACACTTTTGCACACAAGTATACACAGACAAATGCACACATACACCTACAGTACATGCACTCATACGCAAGGCACAGAGGTACGCACACAAGCACACTTTTCCACTTTTGTTGCTGTGTCTACAGGCTATTCACGATAATAGCTTGGGCTTTCAGCCCTAAGTGTGTGTTTTTTTCTGTTCCAATCATACAATAGTGCCTGCTGAGCTGGCAAGTAAGAATATCAAACAGCAAATGAAATTCCTGAGAGCTGTCTCCACCAACACCAACTTGTAACATGAATTTTTCATCATTTGTGTGGTAATATTACCTCATTAGAGTACTCAGGCACCCATTCAATAAGCGTGGTCATTCTCCCTGCCAAGACTGAATCAGTGGTTGTATCGGAGCAGTTCTATTCATTCACCCCTGGCACTCACAGGCGCATGCATACACTCATACTGTATGCATACTGTATATTGCAGAGTGTGATGTGGAACGGAGGACACTGGAGACGGACAATTATGAGACAGACACTAGACATATATTTGTAATAGATTAAGGAGGGAATGTGGTGCTTTGTCTCAGCCACATGTAAATGTGTAAGATGAATACATAATGTCCACAAAAACAATGTCCACTTTCTCTGTGTCTTTCCAGCTCTTTCTCGGTGCCTGTATGTGTCCCCAGTCATCATGCTTCTCCTACTAGGATGAAAAGGTATCAGACACGGAGTCAGATGGGTGAAGGTGTGCGGGGATTCGACTGAGAATTACCAGTGAAAATGTGATATCTGTACAAATAGTCCAAGCAGGTCTTTGAAAGTCACTTCAATCTCATATATTCATTCCTTCACCGTCTATTCAGCCTTATGCTCACTTGCAGCCGACAGCTGCTAGCTCTTTTGGAGGGTAGAGCCCAGTCTCCTGGTGGAGTCAGAAGAAAACACTATTTTCACCTGGCTGCTATTTATTTGCAGGATGAAAACATCACAGGTTGGGACACTACAGATACGCAGCATCTAGCAGGTGTTCAGCACACGTGGTAAGAAAGGGCTAGCTAGTTAGTTATTAATTTCTCTGGCTGGAAAAATATTTACATGTCTTCGCTGCTGTGTTTGCTATGAGAGTATGTTGGTGTTTTCTCTTCTATCAATTTTATTTTTTTTCCGCAGCAGGAAGCCATAACATGAATACAAGTCATTCTATGATGAACGCAACATAAATTATGGGGTTTTTTTTTGTTTTTTTTTTTTTAAAACCAATGCATAGAGAAGAGCTAATTTAGACAAAAAGAGAAAAAAGCCATATTAGAACATTGTGTTGAAACATGAAGAGGCTTATTAAGAAAAAGTGAAAACATTTCTGATTGAGCATCAAAGATGAGTGAGTGAGTGACTCGGTGTATAAATGACAGTATGACAATGGGACTCAGTAGGGAATAATGTAACAGCAACAAGAAAAGGATTTGGTAGCATGTTGGGAAAGGAGTTGACTTAATGGATACTGAGTGAAACAGGCAGCACAGAAAGGGGATTAAAAGCCATCGTAGGTTTTTACACATGTGCATTTTTCACATATGCCTTAATCTGAATGTATGTTTTCCAGTGTAGCTGTGACCACACACTCACCTACCATAAATGAACGTATTTGATACATAGAATTGTATGCCATAAGAAAATAAAATAATTAAATGTGTGTTTCTTTTAATATACGATGCTGCCTAACACATTTTAATAAACACTTTTGTACTCCGGTATCACACTGATACAAGTATTAAATCAATATTCACTGTCGTATACTATCCTTAACAATGTTGGCCACAATTAACTCAACACCTCCAAAGATATAGTTTCCAGCAGCTGTTTACTTGTAGCATTAACAGGGTGAGAAAGATTTCGGATGATATGGTCATATGGTGTGATCGCTTGTCTAGAATTTTCTTTTTCATGGCAAACAAGAAAGGATTTGGCAAAGAGGTCTGCCCCAATCTGTTCCTCTGATATAACTATATATATGTTTCAACAGGTCTTAATCCACATTACACGGATTTAACATGAGATACACAGGGATTTGAGAAGATCAGCGTCTGTGCAGAGACAGAGAAAGGAAAAAAATCTCTCTTTTCCCCTTTTTTTGTCATCCTTTTTTGTCAAGTATAGTTGTATGTGTATATGTGTGTGTGGGATCCTGCAGACACTTTTCCCCTAATCTGTTTTTGCATGTTCATGTAAAATATATTGTGGTAACAAGTCCCGCATCTTTTGCTCTCATAAGCCCCAAATCCTTTATCTCTGCTGTTGTCATGTAGGCTCAGTACAGTGATGCTTCATGCCCAGCCCCCCAGCCCACATTCTGCTTGTTGTAGTAATCATCTTATTTACAGGTTATGGTCTCATAAAACCTGCCTCTGATGATCTCAGTCACAAGAATTCATCACGATGAGGCATGATGTTCATGATGAAATCAGGAATCCCTCACTGACAAACCTGCCTCGGCACAACTTCAGCAGCTGCCTTTGTGTCGGTGGAGCCTAGTGCAGTTTCTGACCCAGCCCTACAGCTCTGCACAGCTTCTGTTTACCTCACGCTAAGAACCAAATCTGGCACAAGGCCGTTTGACAACAAGAGGCTTCTGCACTGCATCACATACATTGAGCAATACAATTAGGTTGAGTTGGGAGTATAGGCAACACTCTGAAGTTCCACAAATCTAATTCTTAACTGATGAGTGAGTCTTTATACTGGTACATATAGACCATATAGTTGGGGTGTTTAGTTAAAACGGTAAGTATAGTTTACTTTTTTTTTTTTGATTAACTGACTCATTTCTATTCAGCTTGCGGGTGAGAGGAGATTTATGTTTTACTTTATAGAGATGCGTGACAAATGTTTATGGCATGTTTCTGCTCCACGTGTTTAGTAAAGACTGAATAAGGGTTGAAAGTGACTAAATGGAATTGCTGATAAACTTACTTGTTTCGTGTTGTCTCGTCTGAATTTTTACGTCAGCCACCAAAGACCGAATCTCCTCGACTGACCATGGTGTAGTTTTGTGGGCAGTCATCGTGTGGATTACTGTAGGGCTATATTTACTGTCAACTTCAGCATCTGTATTTTGTAAACCAGCGGGTCATGGAGACAACTATCTGACCCATCAGTGGCCTGCAGGGTTTACACATCCTGTTTTAGTATCACTTGGAACCTCAGCGGAGGTGATACCAAAAAACTAGTAGATTCCAGGTCCTTTTTTTGTAATGGAAACACAAAAAAGCCAAGCCGAGTCGAATCGAGTCGAGCCGGTACCACGTAGTATTAGAAAAGTAAGTGGTAAACTTTTGATCATCCCACACTTCATAGTTGCTAAGATTGTACAATATTATTTTGGTTTGGGTGAAGGGCATACATGAATAACTAATAGAGTTAAACTGTCTTGACTATTTGACTTTACAAAGTAATTGTAGATTGTGCAGTAAAATGCCCATTCTTGCTCTTTAGCTCTCAAATAACCTTTTTTCAACTAAGGCAGTGAGTTGCAGGGCTGGATTACGACTGTGGTGACCAGAAAGATCAACTACAGCAAGAGCATCAGTGTGAAAATGAAATCAAAACAGCAGGAGTTTGTGGAAGAGATGCACTGTCTTCTTGCACTGTAACACAACATAACATTATGTCATTTTTGTTTCCACCGGAGCAGCATGAGCACCAACTGCCAGTCAGAAATGTTGATAGGTAGTGATGGATACTGGCTGTTCCTCATAGACAGCTGCAAATGGAGGTGGTTAGCAGGACTGACTGGTTAGCAGGATTTTCAAGTAGACCCCATCTTGATAAATCCAGGTTACAGGTTTATTTATACCCGTAGGTTGATTTGTTTTGCAGACAGGATTTTGATATTTTATGGGACATAATGACATGTAAAGTGCTCCAAGTTCTTCCAATCAGGACATAAAAGATAAGAGAGAGATGGGTCAATAAAAGACTGACTACGATAAAAGATTTTTTTTTTTTTAACCTCTGAACTAAAACCAAGGTTAAAAGAAGTTTGAAGTTAAAAACTCAATAAAAATGAGCTTAAATCTCAATTAATACCACCTGAAATACAAGATGAATTAATAAATAAATAAATAATGAAGTTAAATAACTCTTTCAACCTTAGTATTCAGAATAGTATCACCTTGGTAACATTACCGTACTTCTGTCTGACTTTACTATTAGTTCATCTGGCAACGTACACAGACCTGACGCTCTGAAATTCAGATCCAGTACTAGCACTAGGTTCATATCAGCGGAAAAGGGGGATAAGAAGATACCCCCCCCCACACACACACACACATACACACACATTTTCATTTCATGTTTTCGAATGAGGAAATGTGAGGGCAAGAAAGAAAAATGACTACTTCTATAATAAAGCCTTTATTTCATTCTGGAGGTGATTAATATCTGACAGTGAATAATATTTGCCACTGTATATGTTTGTCGTCTATGAAGAGTGATAATATTTGCTGCCACAACCTAAGTATAAAACATCAATGTCTCTCAAGAAAAGAAGAACAAATCTCTTCGAAGGAAAATTTGTTTGAGGGAGGAATTGTGTTCAGCAACCATGGCTGCCTGCGTCTCGGCCTCTGTCAACCTTATTGCTTTGGTCCTGTTGCCCAGCCCCTCTCCCTGCTCCAATATGATAAGATTTACTGGCATGTCCAAATGGGTAATCTTGTTTATTCACTGTAGCTGTTTGGATCCCAACATCACCAGGAGAATTAAAGCCTCTGAATCTCAGCAGGAGGTCAAGCGGAAAAAAAGGAAATGTAGTTTTCTATCTCCATTCTGCCTCTGTGTTGGTGTTCATTAGTGTTGTAACAGCAGATATTATTTTCAACGCAGCTTATTCCTATATTCCCCTCCCTCTCCGTTGTTGCTCTCACTCTGGCATATATTTTTCTCTAGCATGAGCTTTTCAACCCTGGACCACATTGCATTCATGGATTTGTGCGTGCAAGAGAGAAAAAGACAGAGTTGTTGTTTTTGTTTTGACACGTTTCGTTGTTCGACAGATGTGAAATGAGACGCAACCCTGACTTCTGGAATCCATACCATTGATCTCACATTTAACTGGCAAATTTCTAAACTGCGGCTAAATTATTTAATTGATAATTTGGAAAAGCAGAGCAGTATCTGGGCCAGAAGTAGCAATAAAGCTGACAACCCTGCATGTTAAGTAGGGAGGTGTGGTCTGTATATGAACATGCTCCCTCTGGAAGAGATCTTCAGTTATAAGAGGCTTGCAAGCTTTAGCATCCCCCCATCAATCCTTCACCTCGGCTCAGATAAGCTTGGGCCTTTACCACTCAGTCTTATAAGGGAAAACTGCAGACACTGAGAGTTGATCTCATGTTTTATTGCCACAAATCCTCTTTGCTGATCTTTCTTTTAGAGACATTTGACATACTGCATTCCAATCTGTGTTACTTTATGAGCACTGGCCTTTCACTCCAAGACTACAGGGGGTCAAGATCGACCCACATCTTAGTATATGTTAAATATGTTTTACTTAATCTGTGATACACTGTGACCAGTCATCCATAACTGAAGCATTAAAACTGTCCCAGATGAGCAGATGTAACTTTGGGATTCAGATAGCAGCAATATGTTGCAACTACAACATTGACACAACACAGTCTTGACATTACAATGTGCACGTCACACCACAAACTGAGTGGGCTTCTGTCCTCTTGGGGCTGACAATCTCTCCATCAGTGAAGCGGTTGACTCACCAAATCAATTCAGCAGCAAAGAAGAAACGGACTGCATGGACAAGACATCTTAGGTGACAGAGAGCTTTTATTTGCTCTCTTTCTCACTTTCACATCCTAATAGATAAGACATCAAGATACCCACGGGGAATTGTTTGTGGTTGTGTGTATCTGTGTACTAGTGTGTCAGTGGATGGGTAGAGGTGAAGGGGTGTCGGTCTTGGGGTGGTGTGTGTGTGTATGTGGGGGGGGTGGATGCAGGTTGTGTGTGATTGCATCAGCCATTGTGCTGAATGTGGATTCCTGGATTTCACTCACGTATAGTGAGGCCATTGAAAGGAAACAGGTGGCGGGGGTGAGGGAGGGGGACTATTGTAATTAATGCTGCAGATGCCGCGTTCTGCAGCGCATCTGGGCAGTGCTCTCATTTTCAGAAATCTCCTCCAAATTCTCTGCAAATCCCTGCATTCTTCAGGATGTTTTTAAATCACTCTGCAGCTTCTTCTTTTTCTTGACCATCACCTTGTACTCGATCTCAAACACCTTAAACTTAGTCTTCTTCTATCTCTGATAATGTATTAACTTCATTACTCTCCTTTCACACCGTTCTCTCTATTGTTTTTAAATTTTGTGTTGTCTCCCAACCAAATTGAACTCCCATACCCCTTTTACTTTATATTCCCTTCCTTCCATCCTCTACTTTTTCCTCTTTCAACAGTTCATCAGACCAGTCGCATGTGTTTGTGCAGTCACAATGGTAGGAAGCCCAGTCTCCTCTGATTACAGTGTACTCAGGATTAGAGAGAATATGCTCTAACATATTCAGTCTGGTATTATGCTGATATCCCCTTAACACCGCTTCACAAACACCGCAGCCAGTCCGGGATGCCTTCCTACTGCAAGCAGCATGCCGAGCACCAGGTGGAATATGGCATCAAACTTGGCCAAATGGGACAACACGGGGTTCAGTTCTGAGACAAAGGAGGAAGGGAAACACAGCAAGTTTGTATGGATTAAAGTGAAAGTGTTGGAACCTTTTAAATAAAACATGGGGCAATTTAGAGGGCCAGAAAAATATAACGAAAATGATATACTGTATGCCAAATTATCTGCTCTATTCCACTCCACTGTCATTTCGTGAAATTGCAACATGCAATACTTTCAGGAAAAAAAGCAGACATATTTTGATTTGCATTCATTCACACATCAAGGGCACATTAAAATAAGGGCAAAGAATTCAACAATCTTCTGAATTTTCTCCCCTCTTATCTCCCTCAGCTCGGCAAGCACTGTGCCAACGGAGCACTGGGAAAAAAAAGCATCTTTGCATAAAATAGCAAGCGAGCAAAATCTAAAACAGTTGGTGAGGAACTCTAAATAATCACGGTGCTTTTGGAGATGAATGCATTAGCATAACTTAGTCCCAGCGAAGTAATCACTCGTCTCAGGGTGAGAAGATCCCCTCCAGGCTCATCTCACTCCTGCTGCTCCTATTCCCCCTGAGTTCAGCCTCGACAGAATGACTGACCCCCTGAGACTGAGGGCTAGATAGGACACGTGGCAGACAACTTCAAGACCCCCATTGATTTGGAACAAAGTGCCACAGGCAAGTGATAAGATCATACGCAAAGTAGAATAAATCTCCTACAAGGCATCGTTTGAGCTGACTTTATCCTCATATCAATGTGGGAGGATCTGTATGTTATGAAAGGACAGACATTGTACAAATGAAGCCACTGACCATGTCAGCATGTGTTCACCATCAAGGGAGTCCATAAGTGAAAGAAATACTTCATATTCCTTATTAAAGTCATCAATCACAGTTGTGATTTTTACTGTTTTGACACATACTTGATGCTTTCATCAGTGACTTTATACTGGTAATTGTTTAATTATTTTATTACACCATAATTCAAAAATGTATCTGTAGTAAAATATAATACAGTAAAATGTGTAATTTTTTAAGAATTTGTTTCAAATCAATAATCTTGAAGCAGGAGAATACTCAGGAGAAAAGAAGACTTGCAGCTAAAACATTTGAGACATGGTATTTTATATTTTCATGATTTTTATGTATGCTCAGTGCATATTCTTGCTTTCCTGCATGCTTCTGTGAAGTTTGTTTTGGAATCTGTTTTGTGATGGGAGCACTTTGCATGCTGATGTTAGCTAACTCCATTTCTAAAGTAATGACTGTCTCAGTTACCTGAATCCAAAATCAGCCGCTACAAAAATTTTTGTTGTTTATCCTTTTTTTTTTTTTATCCAGGAAAGTTGTAATGCTTTCTCAGGAGTTCTTCATATGCTTTTCTACAGTGGCAGTGGTTTGCAATGACTATTAATGGCCATCTTGCTGCAAAACAATGACTCCACCACAAAAATCACACACTGTAAATATACGGTCATGTGCAAATCTTACCACATGTTGAACCTCTTTGTGAGCTCCTTGGCTGTGGGTATTCACAACAGTTTTGCTACTGCATAGTCTCTGCATCAAAAAAGATTTGACCTTTTCATTTTTACTGTTATTGTTGCAGTTAAGCTTTTCAAAGTTCCATCATGTATCAAGCACCACAGACCAAATACCACTGAGTGTCCTGTGTACTTGAAAGGACGTACAGGCAATATAGAGATCACAGGGTGAATAGTAACATCGTGCTGGAGAAACATCTCTTTATGCCTCTGTGTTCATGTGAATAATGGTAACAAAGAGTATTCCCACTGAAGTTGCCTTTATTTAGATTCTACAGAATCAGTGAGAAGCTAAAAGTGAACATTTCCACAGGAGCTCCAGTCTTAGGGAATACAAAGCTCATTCACAACTGACAGAGGACCTTGTGTGTTTCAGTGTCAGAGAGAAGTGTGCATTAGCATAGTCTTACTGAAGTTCTCTAAGTGGCATACATGAATGTTTCTCATAAAATGCTGTCTCTTCTTTCAAGAGCTTTCTGCATGTTGCATGACTTGCATTGTATCGTATTGTCATTCATCACACTTTCTCTCCATTCATCTGATGGGCTGTAGACCATTAGAAAAAAGCACTTTGTGTTTGCTGTAAATGTGGCAGTATGTTGTACAGCTTATCTTTTAAACCCACATCACATCAGTTATTTCCGTCTTACCTTTATTTCCTTGCTTGTATTTGCTGATATGGCTGCCTGTTGTCTCCTTTAATCAGAAAGTGTTTGAACAGCTTTTGATAAAACAGAAAAGTGTTTTTGACTTGCTGTGGGTTCTCAAGCGTCACAGGCTTTTTCAGCTTTGGGACCTTCCATGTTGACTGGCTGGCGAATTCAAGATCCAAAACCAACACATCTCTCAAACACATGCCCATGATAAGACGGCTGTAACAGCTGTCATGCATGCACACACTTGTTCACACACTAAAAGATAAGCAATACAAAAGAATTTACTAATTAATATTTTTCCCTTGGTTGAGATGCTCTTATTCTTTACATAGAAGTGGTAGATCTGTATTTACTGGAATGCAGACTTTCCACTTTTGACATCACAGTGAGCTAGCATCATTTCCTGTTAGCCTCTGAGTCGGGTGACCATAGTCCTGAATCATCTGTGTTTGTTATTGCTCATGTTGTGTGCTTGGAAATGACTATGCAGGAAATATACATTGACTTACATGGAAGATCTAAATGTCAAAAAATAGGAGGACAGCAGTCGATGAATGGAATGAACGGATACTGATAAATAAAATGTTAAAGTAAATACAATAACAGTGAATTCTACATGGATAAGTCTCCCATGTGATGCTAGAGGCGTTATCATCTAATCCATCCGGTTTCTGCAGCCACCAGTCACGACACCCTCTGTCGTCTTTCTCTATGTGTGTGTTTCTCTCCTCTATCGTCTCTGTTTCCTCCAGCCTGAGTAAATGTCAGAGCAAGCTGCTGTGCTTCCCAGACCACGCCATGGGAGACAGACCAACCTCATCGCCGTGGCAACCCTCTGTTCTGGCTCAAAGAAAGAGGCAAGGGTGGAGAAGAAAGGAACTTTTATGCCTCTGAACCCCCGCTAGCTTCCTCATCCCCCTTCGTCCTTGTGCATTGTTGCCCAGGCCTGAACCATGTGGCCAAGCTCCCTGGCTTCACTCAGACTAGAGAGGAGGAAGAGAGGAGTGCTGTAATTACTAAGTAGATGAGGAGGCATTTCTAAAACAAAACAAAAAAAAAGAGGCAGAGAGACAATACAAGATTGTGGAAATGTTTGTCTAATGTCTAAATGACATTATCTTTGATGCATCCTTTATAAAAGAGATCCTATAAAAGGCATCTTTAGTTTGAAGGAAAATAATCCTACATTTCTCATAAGAGGTAAAGAAAACTTCACTTGAATTACCAGCAAAGCAGGAAAATGGCACTGTTAGATTTTCCCAGAATGGCTCGGAGCCATTATATTTGGTTTCAATTTACACTAGCAGGAGTCTGCCTGGTTCCTTTCTTCTCAGGTAATGCTTTTTTTTCTCTGAGCTAACTTGTCACCTCTAACAAGAAGTGCACCTTAAGGGATTTCAGTGGTCATGAGGAGTACTCATGTAGGAGCCCGGCCAAAGACTGCCATTCATATCTGGAGTAAAGACTATTTTTTTCTGACAGCACAATTGGTTGTGGCACTAAGCTGAGCTGCTGGAATGACAGCATTTAGCTATCACCTGCCCTGAAGGACAGGTAGGAGACGTTAAAGAGAGGCGGAAATTGAGGGAGGAAAAAGGGACAGAAGTGTGGTGGTGGCGGTCAGAAGTTAGGAACCATCTGGTTGTAGGTGAGGGACCATATTTAACACTGGCAGAAGCCCAATATTGTGTCTCTGGTGGATCCAGCTATCTGTCTGAAAATGTGCCCATATCCTCCATGTAAATCTGTCCATTTGCTCCTGCTTTTTTCTCATAATAATCTGAATCTGTTATTTTCTGTTCTTGTAGATACATGTAGTTACATACACAGTCATTTTCAAATGGTCATGCTTGTTTATTCTCATCTGCTCTTTTTTTTATGACTATTAGTTTTCAACAATTATGGTTTTTCATTGGGTTAGATGACTATTTCTAAGACCATACTCAGACATACTCACCTTTGTCAATTCATGAGACCAATTTCTTTATACCCTTGGCATTTTCATGGCCATCTGTTATTTTGCTTTTAAAGTTATATTCTATTTATGTGGAATGGAAAAGCTGCTGCAAGTGTCCTTGAACTTTGACATTCTCATATCAATACTGGATGTGTGGTTTTATAACCGTGACTTAATCATGTCAAATTTCAGAATAAGAGTAAAGAGAAATCATTTGACCTTTTATTTGATTTATCACATTTCTAGAGATAAAAACACATACTTACCATCTGTTACTAATCAGTACCATTGCATTGAAATGTTCTAACTACATCTAACATTTTCTTTGTGCAAGCTTTGGACATAAACTGTATATAAGTAGGGGATAAATCATCTGTGATGTTTTATATTGTTTTTTTGTTTTGAAATTTTGAGATGCTCGAAGTGGACAAAATGTTTTTTGAACATCCATATTTGGATTAAGAGGGAATAGTTCGAGAAGAGTGGGGCTGAAACAGCACCAGCTACATTTCCTATCAGAGTAGTATTACCGCCCATAAATAATTCACTATTTAATAAAGAGGACTCACATATATTTTTGTCTGATAACAGTATTACCAAAGCTGTGAATGGTATTAGCAGGCGAGCTAGCCAACCATATAGTTCATTCCCAAGTAATGTTAACATCAGGTAATGTAGCTACCTTACATTGGGTTTTGTGATTAAACACCAGTAAACCTCGTGACAGAATCTGACCTTATTAAAGCAGCGAATGATGTTCGTCACCAATTTTTCACCAAATCTATAAAACCTGAGTGATAGCCTAATCTTTCCGTGATTATGCACCTGAATCACTTCCCTCACCGTGAACAACTTTGAAGTGTACTCCATCAGAACCCATCTGTTTGTTTACATTCTAAACGAAACCAAACCATCACTCCGGCCTTTTTGGAATTCCACACAGCTGCAGCAAAAAGAAGCAAGACAGCCTTTCCATGTTAGTTGCTGCTGCAGCCATACTGTGGCTACGTAACATTCCCATTCCCATAATGCACTTTGCAACTAAATTTCTGAAAAGGCCTGAGTGACATATTAGTTTGGTATGTAAACAAATGGACTGCTTGTGATGGACTACACTTCCAAGCTGTTCACCCTGAGGGAAGTGATTCAGGTGCGTAATCATGGAAAGACTAACTTAAGCTATCACTTGGGTTTTACAGATCATACGGTATGCTGCTTTAATATAACCACATAAACACTACAACATCACTGCCATTCCAGGAGAAAATGAGTTTTATTCATTTAATAAGAGCTGCAAATGTCTGACTTGGTAGTTGAATTAATGCTAGATTCCAAAGCTCTCACAGTGCAGCAGACACTTACCTGTAAACCAACCCACAGTGGTTAAAAATATATGAATTTGTCTTTAATGCAAACACGAGTTATATAAAAATTGATTCTGTTCAGTTGTAACATAAGAGGCAAATGAATGCGAGGCGCCCTGTTGTCAGAAGAAACATTACTCAGAAAAGGGTTACAGTTAGGGTTAAGATTTATTCTTTCAACCATAATCTGAACCCGCTTTATCCTCCCTCAGGTCACAGGGGTCACTGGAGCCTATCCCAGCTACTTATGGGTGAAGGCGGGGAACACCATGGACATGTCACCAGTTCATCGCAGGGCTGACACATAGAGATGATCACTTTCACATTCACATATATGGGTAATTTAGATGAACTGATTCACCTATCAGTGCATGTCTTTGGATGGTGGGAGGAAGCCGGAGAACCCACGCAGACACAGAGAGAACTAGGGTTAGATTTATCAATTAAATTCATACAAATAAGGTGACAATAAGGTGGGCACCAAATTAACAATGAAGCCAAAAAAACCCATGTTTATTTCTGTAGTTTCCCATATTAAACATGGGGGTTTATGGGTATTGATTAGGTTCTGGAGCCAGCCCCCAGTGCACTATTGCAGCTTTTCACACTTCAGCATTTACAGCTTAGCTTTGTTCAACATTTGGGCTCTTTCTTTTTGGCAGACCCTGTGCAACTGAGTCAATTTTTTGGAACTTTTTGCACAACTGAGACTAAGCTTTGGATTTGTGATGACCATTCCAAGTCATTTACTTTGTTCTCCATATGCTCGGCTCAGACTATAGTTTGTATCATAAATGAGAATCTTCACAGATAATCTTTCTAATCTTTAACATACCCACACAACAAGATTTTAAAATAATTATTTATCATACACTGCAGGATAATATTACGTTTATCATGCCTGAGAGAGCAACACGACACCTCATGTGATCTCCTGTCATGGGATCTCGTGGGGTTTTAATGATGTAAACAACTGGGGAAAAACATACAGTTATGCAGTTCAGTGGGAACATTTATGGATGAGAAAATGATCATTTTCACTGTCAGTTTTAATATATGTTAAAAATAGTACAGTATGCTGGGTAAAATTAGTCTTGTTAGCATCAAGTACTAGAATGTTTACCATTGCTTGGTCAGATTATCATCATCTCTGTTGTTGGCTGTTGGGGTTTCATGCTGTACTGACATAATCACCCAGTTTTCATAACAAACCTGTCTGAGAATCATAGGGTTGGACCTGATAAGTCTGTGTTGTTTAGGGGCTTCAACATTCAACCTGTAAATCCCTCATATTATTAGTGTGGGACATTGGTACCAAATTTGGCCAGACACCATATTTCTCCCCCATATTTTGCCAGGAGGGTTGAATCGGAGGTAAATTAGCCTAAAAATCCTGCAGTGTGAGCCCAGCATTAAGCCATGTTGTAACAGTCTTTGGAGGATGTTGAGCCCTATGATTATTGTACTGGTGAAAGATTCATTTGCATCCAAGCTTTGTCTTCCTGGCTTATGTGTTTAGATGAAGTTTCAAAATATCTCTTCTGATGCCAGATCTTTGTCACAGTGCTCATTTGCAAACTCCCGGGGGAACAGCCTTTCAGTTTTCAATACAGCACTGTCTTTACTGCAGATGTAAATATTTTTTTTTTGAACCAGTTTCCTAAAACATCTTTACCGTCTCGTTGACTGTTGTCCTGACATGCTTCTTTTTTTTTTTTTTTATCCTGATGCACCTGATAAATGGCTGGGCCTCTGGTGTTTATATTTGTGTTCTATCATTTTGCATGGAATTCCTCCAGGGGATGAATAACAACAATTATCCTGTCTGAAGTTTCTACAGTCTAAAGCCATGACATTAATTTCTGCAGGTTTCCGAGCTATTAAAGACAAAAACACAGTGTGTTTTAACTTTCAGCCCTCTAAGAATTTGATGAATGAACTAAAAGCAGAAAAAATATTCTTTCTGCTGTTATTGTGAAATTTCACTTTTTCAAACTAAAGGAAATTTTTGGCTGACTGATTTAACAGGTGGAATACACACACACACACACACACACACACACAGATAAAGGAAAGCCTATATCCATCTCTGGAGGTCGTTATAGCCGGTTT
>JAPTYQ010113190.1:0-24389 GCA_029814465.1 Ostorhinchus cyanosoma
GAGGAGGGAGAGAGAGAGAGAGAGAGAGAGAGGAGGGAGAGAGAGAAAGAGAGAGAGAGAGGAGGGAGAGAAAGAGAGGGAGGAGGGAGAGAGAGAGAGAGAAAGAGAGAGAGAGAGAGAGAGAGAGAAACAGAGAGAGAGGAGGGAGAGAGAGAGAGAGAGAGAGAGAGAGAGAGAAGGAGGGAGAGATATTAATTTTTATGTTATTTCTTTTCCATAATTTATTTTAAGTAACAGCTGTTTTATATACAAATAATTCTACCATAAACATAAATTCCCATCATTCATTTATTGAGAAGAGTTTGGATTTTCTATGAATCTGCCTAAAAAGGGCTCAGATGCCAAAACTGATTCATAATCTAACACAGTTTTTCCCAGACTTTCCCCTGAGAACCCACCTTTAAAAAAAACACAAACAGACGAGTGTGTAAATCCTGCCCAGGACTCTGTATACATGAATAATCCTGACGTTTCTTCATGGTCTCACTCCCTGATCATCAGATACAGATGATCGGTGACGGCGGCGCACATCGGACGCCGCTAGAGCATCATTTTTCAACATGTGGGGTGGTCTGACAGATGTCTAGACAATACCATGGCTGTGGTTTGGTTTGGTGTGGTTTAAGCATAAAAACAACTCAGTCAGGGATAGAAAAGAAGGGCTGTGGTTGGTGTTAAAATAAGAAAGACAAAGAGAAATAATATATGCAAAAGTAAAAGGGACGTGAACTGAGTCCACAAACGTTGGTGTTCCTCCACAAACAGCTCTGACTGAGGGTTCGGCCGGTGTTGGCATCAAGACCACCTAAACCCAGACCACTTTATGAGCCCAGGGTGGATACAGACCAAGACGAGGCCCAGTCATGAAAGCCAAGACCAGATACACAACAAGTGCATTATGGGTAACAAGTTTTACAGAGATTACAGTATGATGTCACCAGCCAAGTTAATATTCTTCAATCTTCTTTGAGGTAATTAAACTTTTAAGGAGGAAGGTGCAGATTTTTTTCCTCTTCATTTCTAGTGTGTAATTAATTCAACATTAACTCTCATAAGAAATGTTTTTTCACATAAATTTACTCAGTGAAACAAAATCCTTCATCTGAGATTGAGACAAGAAGAACATGACACCCAGAAAAAGATGAAACCAAGAGCCCTCCGAAAAGTTCAGTCGGCAGCTGTGGCTACATAAGTAGTTTACCACTACCAGAGTGTGAATGTGTGAGTGAATGAATAATGGATCTAAGCTCTCTGAGTTTGCATTCATAGAAAAGCTACTCCGTTATTATCAGGACCAGATGTCCCGGGCCTGTCACCGTTTCTGCATCAGCTTTACAATACAATGATGTTCTGACAGATAAACGTTTCCACTATCATTGAACAGGTTCTGTTTTTTAGAATGTGGACCAACACCAAGCTGACGCATACATTACACATCTTAAAAGTCATCTTCATCTTTTATACATTTTCCTTGTTTTACATCAAATCCATCTTGTTACATCTTCTTAGGTATTTCAAGTTATTAAGACAATCCCTTGGTCAATTTATAAAAGCAAAGACTGAACCTTTGCTTTTATAAATTGACCGAAGGGATCGTCTTTTTTTTTTTTTTTTTCTGTGTTACTGTTTCATCCATTTAGGTTGAAATCAGTTTTGATGTTGGGGAAGTTATAATATTCATTCATTCTTTTTCTGAACAGCTTAGTCCTGGACAGTGTCACAGGTACATGGCAGACTATCCCAGCTCTCACCAAATTAACACCCTGGATGTGTGGCCAGTTCGTTGCTGACATAAACAAACGAGCCATCATTTACTCTTTGGAAAATTTAGATCAACCAGTCAAACCCTGAGCCATTTGTTTCCATTTCAAAGTAACACAAAATCGATAAGAGAAGCTTAAACCATTTAAAACCAAGTTATGATCAGAAAACAGCAAAGTTAAGAAAGAATTCATTGTCTTCCCTTCATTTTTTCTCTTCTTTGTTTCGTTCAGTCAGTTTTATCAGTAGACAAATAATCCTCACACTGTAGGATCTGCTTGGGGTTAGTTTGTCTCATTGGTCTGTTTTATTAAATTATCTGTGACATTTGTTGATCTGAAACCATTAGACTGGTTTATTATATTTGACTGTTTAAGTGCTTATTGTTTAAGGTGTGTTCTGTTTTCCAACAGTTGGTTTTGTTGAGCTTTTGGTGGACGATCTTCTGGGTACGTGGATGTTTAGAATTATACATTACTTACAAGCATCGCGTAGTGTTACCATGGCAACACAAATGGAGCTACAACGGCCTCCGGTACCTGGCTTAACAGGCTACGAGGCTGCTTTTCCGGACAAATATGCACAACTCTTTTTTTGTTTTATTTACCAACTGGACAAATACGCTCCTACCACTCGTTTCCGTCCTGTTTTCTCTATAAAAGCTTCCCTTTAACTTGTCCTCTGCCTGTTCTCGTCATGTTCTCCTGATCTGGTCCAGATTTCTGAAACCCAGTCCATTCTGACGACTCAAACAGCTGTTGTGTTCGGGCTCAAATGAATCCCTCGGCTCTTCTTAAAGGTGTGTTTTTATAATCAGCTTATTATCTCCAATCTTAAAACGGCTGCCGTCCAAACGGCGACGCATTGTTGTTTCAGGTGTTTTATCAGATGAATGAGTTCAGGGTTAAAAGTGAAAAACAGCTTCTCGGTCCTTTAAAGTGTTCCTTTGCCAGTAATAAAAGGCTTTTGTTTCTTCTGTCACAGCTGGATTTGGAACAATAGACACAGATTGAGTTCATGAGTCTGTTTCCTATTTACACCAACAGGAAGTTAAGCTTAGGCGACCAAATATGGACGTCCAATGTGTTAGGTGGTCAGAAAAGATGTTAAAAATATCTGCTTATGTGAAAATTCAATGTGGGCATAAAGACTACAATTCCCAGGGTGCATTTCACCAAATTCCACTATTTCAGCTGCACATTAAAATGAATGATGTTATCAAGTAGAAAAGTCAAGATTCAAAATACATGTCAGACAGCACCTTTAAAAAAAGCAGAGTCACACTTTTATTAGAATAAAATTCTGAGTTTAAAGGAAAAATCTCTATAAAGTTGTGACACAAAGATAAAAATGAAATTACAATCATTTGTTTGCCATCAAATATCAGGTATCGTTCAAGTCAAGAAAAAAAGTCACAAATGTATGAGGGAAAAAAGTACATTTTTCATTTATATGAAAAAAAACCCCCAAATTTTTGTCTTAACTCCTAAATTTGAAGAAAAATATGTATATGGTCTGCATTTAAGGCAGTTAACATACAAGAAAAAAGTCAAACTTGTGGAAAAAAGGACAGAATTTACACGAACAAAAGCAACTTTATGGGGAAAAAAAATACACAAAAAATCCCACAGATATTGTATTGTCTTAGTTTACTGTGATAAATGTGTGAAAACTTTATAAGAAATATTTTAACAGTCTCTAAGGTCATATAATAATATTAGCATTAAAATTCTGTGAGATTAAAAGAAAAGAAAGATAATTTAATAAAAACATACATTCAAGTGTTTACAGTTGTATATTTCCAACAAAAATCAAATATGCATAATGTGGCAAAAAAGACAACCTACAATTGTAAATTTATCAAGAAAAATCTGCATTCATATGGAAAACATAAAAGAAAAAATGCAAAAATATAAAATACAAATTAATGAGTTTAATGACACAAATTTACTAGACAAACCCTCAAAAGAAAGTCGGAAATTTGTGTGAGAAACACCCGGAAAAAAAGCCCTTAAAGGTGTTAAATCATCAGAAAAAAGTCTTGGATATTCTGACATAAAAGTGTTAAATTTATGAGAAGTTCTGAAATCTGGATTCTGTAAAAACTGGAAGAAGCTCATTCTCTGTGATTTATATCATGTTCTGTGTTCTATGATGTTGACTCTGATATAAAACATGTGAAACATTCAGGGCTTCATTTCTTTGCATCTCCTCATCTTTTCCTCCAGATTAAAGTGTGACACCTGATGTTTGAGGACGTCTGGATTAAATCAGATTACAGCTGATCTGAGATCAGACGTTTGGCTCTGAAACAGCTGTAATTCTGTCAGATTTAGAGCAGAGAAAAGATCCAAAAATGGGATTAACAGACTGGGTTCTATCATGCAAACAGAAAACACATGAACATCAGCCTCCAGCATCCTTACACTGAGCACAAAGCATGCTGGGATGGCTTTAATAATGCTAATGGATGCTAACGGATGCTAATAGCTGTTGTTATGGAAGGTGTTTCCTGCGGGGACGACGATGAGGCCACGACGGAAACAGGAAGGAGAAGCTTAAAGACATTTAAGATCAGATAAACCATTCAAGCAGGTACATTTGACTGTAACTCTGTCAGTGTTACTGCTGATAAAGTCATCCAAATGTTTATAAAAAACATTTTACACTCATGTGATGCATTACAATTATTGCATGATTTAATCCACTCATCAGCTTCAAAGAGGAAAAAACAAAGAGGAAAAAGGATCTTAATTGACATCTGGAAAAGCCAGTGTCAAATATTCTTCAAGTAGGGGGCCGAATTAAAAAAAAATATACAAAATTTAAGTGTAAATTCATTGACTTTAAAACCTGCTCAGCTCTACTATCCTATCATTTAAAGGTGGTTTTCAATATAAATGAGCCATATGTCGCTGGTTTTTTTGGGTTAGTTTTTTTTTTAGGTGGACCTGTTAAAATTTTTTCTGTATTCAAAGATGCATTTACTCTTGATATATTACATTTGATAACGATTTTGGCACTTACACATCAAACTCACAGCTGTTATCTTTCTTTTGAACCCAACTTTATTGATAAAAATACTGTTTATTAAATATATACCATTCATTCATGGGCTTACAGGTTAAAATGAGTAAACAGACTTAAATGTCACCTTAAACCTGCATTTAGTTGATGTTGCTCAATAAATGTTGCTTTCATTACAGTGTCAGTTTTTACAGTGAACTTTTCTCTTAATATTTTCAGGTTTTACATTTGTTCGTGTATTTGCGTCTGTTACTGAGGAAACGACAGAGACGGCTCAAATCTTCAGACAAACTCCTCTGAACACCAGGTTTTTAAAGGATTAAACCAGTGAGGCTTTGGGTGGTTTATGGGATGTGTTTGGTGAAATGCATCGTGGGAAACGGGCTGAGGTGAATGTGTTTAACAGACAAACAGTCTGATGACAGATTACAGCTCATCACAGGGATTAAAAACACTCCGACATGAAAACTAAACACAGTCGCCACAGGAGCGACCGCAGGCTGAGAGAACGAGAACGACGTCTTCACGAGGACGTTTCTCTGTTCACAGACATTTATGGGGACAAAACACAACTTCTCATCAGGGAAATGACAGGGTTCACAGTTAAAGTGAGAGTTAAAGACTACAGGAAATGAATGGAAGTCAAAGTAATGTCACCTAAACACATGGAATCACTATGTGTCAATATTTACTGGAACAAAAACTTTATTATAGTAGAACTGAGTTTTCAGGAATGTGTACTTATTACAAGGTTTATTTTCCTGATAAGTTGGAACTTGGACTGTGGATATGATATATATAATAATGAGAAATGATGCAAAAGTGTGAAAAAACTAAATGCCACAAGATGAAATCACGATGAAAAAGGTGAAAACACATATGATGAGGACACAAAAGATGCAACAAGATATAAAAGACATAAGCATAAAAAAAAAACACATGACAAAAATGATGAAATAGATGCAACAAAATGAAAGTGACACAAAAGACACAAGGTGAAAATGATTTGACAGACGCAGTAAAATGAAACCAATACAAGGCACAAACTATGTAAAAGATGAAAATACAGTGAAAAAAGGGTGAAAAGACATAAGACGGAAATGACACAAACGACATAACATGTTGATAATATAAAGGATGAAGACAAAAATGATTTGAAAGACAAGATAAAACAATGCAACAAGACTCAAATGATATAAAAGATGAAACATGAGACAAAAAAAGGAATAAATAAATAATACTAAGAAATAGAGATCCTGGACTTGATCATGGTCAATACCAAGGGTGGGAATGTAAGGGGGGGGGGGGGGTCAAAATCCACATCCTGTCCCTGAGGGGCAACATCCCAGTCCCCCCGCACAAATATTTGTTGTGTATTCATGCACGCTGTACCGCATTTATCAAACAGTCACCGCCAAAACGTTCACATGATTCTGGGCATAGCAACATGATTGAGAGGCTGTTGTACTGTATTCCAAAACTACTCATATCTCCCAAAACACTGGTCCTATCAACTTGCTGTTTTCACTAGTCTCTTCCTTGACCAAAAATACAAAAATTTGTCAAACAACAGCCGTCCGCTCTATCCAGATTTTGTGTGATGTCTGAGACACACACACAAACACAGTCTACTTCCCTTTTCAGTTTGTGGATACATCGGGTTGATTCGCTGGTGGTTTTGGTAGAACTAAGTGTGTTCTGGTAATAGACCGCCCCCTGCTGGTGAGAGTTTGGAATATTAGTACTTCATAGAAAAACCACGTAAATGCACCCTATTTCTGAAGAGATTCTGCACCGTATTCCATGCACTCGCGCATCTATTGTTTTTAGATAATTATTGGGTCCATGTCAGAATTAGAAGGAGCAGAGACAGGACAATACTTGGTGTCTCCCTCCAGGATGTGTGTGTTCTGTTCATCCTACTTATCTCAGACAAATAAAAGTAACTGTTGTTAATATTCAAAGAGCCAAGCAACATATCATCACACTGAGGTCGTGTTGAATCCAAATGCTTTACTGGAAACATATTTACTTTAGAGAATTGTAGCAGAACCACAACAAAAAAGAAAAGTGATGGTCGTCTTCATCTGAATGTTTGGTGGTTTTATTCATGATCGAGCAGAAAGTGTCCAAAGACAAACGGAACCAAACGCAGCCTCGTGTGATGTGAATCAGATTGTTAATGTGTGTTGTTTAAATGGGTTTGGAGGCTCACAAGTACTTTTACAGGAGTCTGAGTCCTCACAGAGATACACAAACACAGCTCTGTGTGTGTCGGTGTGTGAGCGTTAACGTCCTGTTGAAACCACAAAAAACCATCTGGAGACAAACGCTGCATTTCCTCTAAACACAATAAACGCAACCAGAGAGAGACGGAAGAAAAGGCGAAGAAAACCTCAGGAAAACACAAATATAAACTGTAAAAAATGGCTGTGTCCTTCAGGTTCTGACATAGAAGTTTAATCTGTGCAGCTTCAAGAGTAACAGTAGGTTTTTATTTAATTATATCCATCTGGTTTGAGATTTTCTTCAGTTTAAATTGGGTTTTTCTTCAGTTTTATTGTTAGTGTTTTTCAGGTATTTGGAGGAAAAGCTTTGACTTACAGAGGCTGGAAAAGCCCAAAGGTCTCATATTGTGCAAAGACATGAACCATTAACTGTTGGACCTACAGCAGAGCTCAGTAATCAGAACCTGAACCGTCTGAGGAAACGACACACTTACATTTACAACAAACCACAACAGTTTGAGAAGACGATGAGAAAGAAGGAACGAAGGAAACATCTCCAGTCCTACATCCAGTTTTATGAAACTGAATGAACTTCACATCAGAAATACTTCAGTCTTCACTGCTGTTTCATATTAGGACACATTCTATTATTCACTGGAGTTAATAATGACAGAAACTGTTTTCATTTTTATTTTAGTTCCCAATATCACACCATGTGCAACCACAAAGTAAATATGTAAATACTATTTACTCTAAATGTAATTTAAAAAAAAAAGAAAAATCTAATTCTCTATACGAATATTTATTTAAATACCAAATATCTAATTTTCTTTTATATTTCATTTCTCACTTGTTTATGTGTTTTTTTTCTGTCTGTCTTGTTCTTTGCACTTTGTTGATGCTGTTAACTGAGCGATCACAGAACAAAACAATGTAAAGGACAAAAACAGAAATAAATGAAAAAACAGGGTCAAATGTTTTGTCTTTGGTGAAGTTTTCCAAGATGTGCAGATGAATGTGGTTTATGTCGAAACAACCATTGAAAACAACACTAGTCGAAGCTCAGTGATGTGCTTTTAATGGTTTTCAGAGTCAGATACAAGTTTAACGACAGAATGGAGCCAAATGTGTTACTTCTTCAATATGCACATGACTGGTCTGAGTTTTTTAGTTGGACTCCTGTCTTTTCCGGTCTTAGCCTGACGGTTTGTTCATCAAAATGACTTAATTTTACCTCCTCAAATAAATGGAATATTGATTTTTTAAATTTTATAGTAATTTACATTTACTAACAGGCAGAATATTGGTAAAATTGCATTTACTTCTCTTAAGACATTTCAGGTTGTTCATATTTGTTCAAGTTATTCACATTTTCACATAGTTTGTTAATATAAACATTTTCATGACATTTTCCTTTTTTTTTTTACACTAAAACAAAGATAAAACCTGCAGTTGACATTATTTATAGGTTATTGTGATAATATTTTATTGGTCTGACCCAACTGAGATCTAATTGGTCTGTATGTGGAACCTGAATTAAAATGATTGTTACACCATTGGCTGATAATTTCTTTAGTGTAATTTTTACATTTCACAAATTGATCCTACAGGTTGGACCCTTTGGCGGTCTGGATTTGGGCTCCGGGTCGCATGTTTGACACCTGTGGATTAATGGACCAACAGGTATTAAACATATTAGATCAGTAAATGATTTTGGTCACTATTGAAGTCTGTCAGTGGTAAACTGTAGTGAAAGGACAGAGCACCAACACATGTTTAATTTAGTCCAAATTCTGTCTTTTATTTCTTGTTATTTATTCACTCAATTACTGTTTTCTTCTTTTTTCTACAAACTGATGATCAGCTTCACAGACAAAAGTCAAACATTCACAACTGAAGTTGCATCAGAGGTGAACTCAGGATTTTACAACTCAATCGAAAGTCTTCGCATGAGAAACTCTGGACATGAACTAGGAACATTGTGAATTCTTCGAGTTGGTCCTGAACGTTTAATGTTCTCCATGTTCTTTATATAAACTATCACATGTATGTTCTGTTTTCTTTGATTACAAACTGAAGACGAACATGCCCATGTTAAATATAACTCACTGTCTGTTGGAGGTCAGCGGGTCACTCTACTCTACAATCCTTCCCATGATGCATCTCCCTTCTGATGGGTGGCTGCGGCCTCGGGGGGCTGCTGCCTTGCCCCAGGGCATGCTGGGAAAGTGTCGGTGTTCTCATGGAGTCTATATTTAAACCGACAGCAGGACGTTAGGTTTAACAACGCTGAACGTAGCTCAGACAGCGTGAGAGTCTGCCGAGGTCACGACCCCGTGGCCGATCAGAACGCAGAGGAGGCCGGATGGGGGGCGGGACCTGGTGAGGGGCCGCCACCTGCAGGTTGAACAACACTGACAAACCCTTAGGTTGAACTACAGACAGCATTACTCCTGGACTTTGTGTGTTTTTACCTGTTTTTAGTCATTGTTCCTCCTTCCTCTTTTTCATAAACTTAATTCTTTTCCTCTTTTCTTTTCACATCCTTCCTGTCATTGTCTTTTTCTGTACCTTTTTAAGGGTTAAACTATCTCAAATCAAAGCCAGGAGATCTGCACTGAGTAAACATAATATTATCTGTATGCAAGAAAATGAGTAAAGAGGATTTAAGTTGAGAGCAGCTGAGCTTACAGTCACGTTCATCATGACATAATCATCTGGATAGACGTCAAAATGCAAGGAGGTCAAAGTGTCCTGTTAATGACAGGAAAATAAAAGCTGAACTGAAATTATTATAGAAACCTGGAAGTTACTGAAACTCTGGCAGCATCGGAGATTGTAAAGGATATAAGAATCTCATTGTTTAAAATGAGATTGAAGATACAATCCATCGAACCTTTGAGCAAATGAGAAACTACCAGAAATGTGTGAATAGAAAAAAAAACAAAACAAAAAGACTTTTTTCTCCAGAAGAAACACTGAGGTACAGTAAGAGACACATGGGAAACTTCAATTAAAACAAAAAACAAACCGAGCTGAATGAAAACTACGTACGTGTATTAGATCAACATGTGGGGGTTATTTTTCTGCTACTTTACATTAAACCACAAGGACCTTAGTAAACGTCCACGTGTTGGACTCTGAGGTAACATTAACCCAGAAACACCCAGTGCTGCTTTTGTGGCAGTTTACAAATAGTTGTTTCTGTCTATTTAACATTTCTTAAGTGTTTTATCACCGTTTATTACAATTTTAGCCTCTTCATTTTGTTTTTTTTTCAGTGAAAATCAGGTATTTTCCTGTATTTGATTTACTGAACGTGTAGATGTTCATTAAAGCTCAGATTGAACTTGATTGGTGTAAAACCAGAACCAGCAAAAACTGAAGAAAAAGTCACTTTTTAAGCAGAAATATTTCATTCATCAAGCATATTACATCTACTGTTTGACTGTTATTCGTTTTCATATCCAACTAGTTCTGTAAAGCCCTGTGAGGTAACCTTGTTGTGATATAAGGCTCTACAAATAAAACCCAATAAAACCAAGTGTGTCCATTCACTGTCATTGATCCAACTCCATGGGTTTTACTGGTGAATCAATGTTGTAGAAGATGGCGGTGTTTCCATGGTAACTACGGAGCCTCTGAACGTCCAAATGGGTCATATCTGATGACTTTGAAAAGATGACAAACTATTTTACACCAATTATTTACATGTATCCATAGAATTAGTGGATCAACCGGTATTGAACCTTTCAGATCAGTAGAAGTCGTTGGTCACCAGTGGCTGTTTGAGTCTTTATGGGTTAAAAACAGGATGATTGTGGAAAAATGGCTGTTGTGACTAAACATGTTGACTCACATTATTCTAACAATTATAGTTCCTGTTTTTACTTCTGAGAACTGTCGCTGCCTCTAGTGTTCCATGTAGTTTGCAGTTGGTCTTACTCTTACATCCATCACTTTCTGTAATATTTGGGGCCCACCCTGGATAACAGAACTACACTCTGATGTTGCCGTCCACTCTGCTCACTGTGGGTCACAGTTTTCAGAAGTATAGTAACAGTAGAACATCAGACTCGATGTGCTTCACTGTGTCCGGTGACAAAATACCTATAATTGTGTCTTTGTTCAGGTCACTAACCTGTGACTGAGACCAGGCCGTTTCATTCCAGTCTGAATGTGGATAGCGCCCTCTGCTGGTGGTCACCAGCCTAACACTGTTTTTTCTGGGGTTTGTTTCAGGTCAGACTGAGACCAATGTGCAGATCAGTCAACTTTTATAATCACAGTAACTTGGTCAGGTTGAATATGACTTCTCCATGCAGTCTTTTTCTTTTCCCTTTGTACTTCTTCTATTCTTCCCATTTCCTTTTTCTGTTCTACCTCTTTGATTTTCCCGGTTTTGTTTCGTCCCCTTCATTTCAGCTCGATCCATTGTTCTTCCCCGTTTTCATCCTCAGCATCTATCATTCTTTTCCTTTCTCGTTCCCTCTGTTCTTTATATTACTTTCAAGTCTTCTTTCTTTCTCTTCATTCTTTCCTCTTCTCTGCATTCTCCTCCCCTTATTCTTTCCATTATTTTCCTTCTCATATTACAGCTCAGCTTCTGTTTTCCTTTCTTCCCTCTCCTCATTCCTCCTCCTTTCATCTTGTTTTTCCCCTTTCCCTTTCCTTTTATTCTTTCTCCTTCCAGGTTTTGGTTGTTACATCTCTAATGTTGTCTCTTCTCTCGTCTCTTCTTTCACTTTCTCACCATTCTTCATCCTCTCATCTCCTTATTTTACCCTTTTCATTCCTTTAACTTGTGCTACACCTCTCCTTTTTGGTCTCCTCCCTCATCTCTCCTCTCATATCTCATGTTTCCTCCTCCTCTTCAGAGTGTAAACTTCACCTCCTCCTTCTCCTCTTGACGATAAGCTTTGATTTGTGACTTAATGAAGACTCAGTGTGTTTTAAATGTTCCATGAAATCTCCACAGGGTGACTCCTCCACCAACAAATCATCTGCACGTCCCATGAATCTCAAATACACTTTAACCTGAAACCAGTCAGAGGCTGCTCAGAGGTCAGAGGTCACTGTGTGTTTGCATTAACACTGGCTGCCATCTTCTTGTTTGTTTGTTTATATGAGGCTGATTCACCAACAGCAGCGGAAACATAAACATAAGCTGAACTTTAGAGTAAACACCAGATTCCACATTAAAGGATCTGTCTAGAGATGTTCTGTATTTGAAGTTACTTAAGTTAATTTAAGATATTTTTAAATCCTCTATGCAGACAAAAAAACTGCAGTGAATTCCAATTAAAAACATTGAACATCTGAACATTGTCTCTTTATTTTATTACAAAATATTACATTTCTTCATCGGGTAAAAAAAAACAAAACAAAACAAAAAAAAACGACTATTTGTGAATCAAAGGTCGTTTTCACTCACACATGATCACTGTGGTTTGACTTTAGTCTCATCTTAAACACACAGTCTTCTTCATTTCCCGTGGAGAAAACCTCCAAAGGTCTATGTCCAGTTTGTATTTCAATAACTTTAAATAGTGGCAAAGAAAAGATGTTTTCTTTTATTTACATGTGAAAAAGTGAGTCGTGGTGTTAAAATGTCTAATTCCACACAAAAGAAAATGCCTATGTCTAAACTTGTCATTCTCAGTGTGTTGTTAAAGCTCAGATGTCATTTCAGGAGGAGTTTGAAAACAGAATCGGTAGATCGTCAGCTGCAGAAATTGTTCAGAAGAAATAGAATTGGGTGATAACATTATTTTTTGTCATTTTTCTTTTGTTTCGAGTTATTTTGTTCACATTCTCATTTAAAATACTTGTTGTGATTCAGTGTTATCTGGTTTTACTTAATTTTAATCATGTACAGTCTGACATTGAAAAAAATTCTTATCGATTTGAATATTCTTCCATTAGATCTGTGAAGTGTTCTGCTGTTTGGTCTGCTTTTGCTTCATCTGGTTGAATAAGAGAGAGAAAGGTGATTACAGGTGTGTTTTGTCTTCCATTACTAATTTAAAATCCATAAATACATGTCTGTTTTCTTTGAGTTTCATGCAACGCCAAATATCAGCCTTTAAACTTAAAATAATGACTTGACAATGAACGATATGGACTGATAAAAATATTCCTATCCTAATAACATTCTTGACTGTATCATCCAGCTCTAAGAGGAAAAGTCACTCGTCCACCTCAGTGTCCTCAAAGCCGAGGAATGACTCCGGATCACTGTCGCCTTCAAATACCTGACGCAGAGCAGAAGGGCTTCCAGGTGTTAATTCCTCTTCCTCTTCTTCTTCTTCCTCCTCTTTCACCATCAGCTCATGGTTTTTCTGCTTGTCCTCCATCAGAAAGAAAATCTGAAGCTGCTGCAGCTGCTCCTGAGGAGGTGAACCTTCACTGACCTCCAGTGGTTGAATCAGAGCCTCAGTCAGACCCTTGATGAGCCGTTCTACCTCCTCATTCCCTGACTGCTGCAGACTGCACACCGACAGGAACGACCTGAGGAGTCACCATGACAACAGACAGTCAGGTCACACTGATGAGAGTGTTTTAATGCAATAAAAACTACCGTTATCTGGGGTATGAGTTCTTCTTAGCAATAAAATATGACAAATCTATGACATCTGCTGGTATCTCTGTGGTCGGCCATGTTTTTAAAACTAGCTCAGGCTCAAAAATGTTCTACTGTGCGCAAGAAATGATCAGTCGTGACATGAGCTCAGATGTACCTGCGTATGATGTCCTTCTGTGTGTTCAACATGGAGCAGACTTCACTGAGCCAACAGGCCAGTGTCAGAGCGAACTGGTCCAGGCTGAGACCATCTACACCTCCAACAGACAGGAGCTGAGTCCACCGAGCCTGAGGATGGAGACCGCAGGACATCAGAGAGACAGGTAAACAAACAAACAAACAGAGGAGCAGAGACCACAGAGTCTGTAGAGGAAGACAGAGAACATCAGGACAAACACAGCTGAGTCAGTACCTGCAGGAACTCCTTCAGTACAGGAGTCACACAGACGTCCAGCGGCTGCAGGCGACAGCAGCATCCTGCTGGGATGAAGATGGGCTGAGTGTGAGCTCTTTTCAGACTGTTCCTAATCCCATCGCTCATGTGACCACGGTGGACGTCCAACAGCAGCAGACACTCACTGTGAGGAGGACTGGTCACATGAGGGGACCACACCTGAAGACAGACAGAAAAACATGATGTGACCTGCAGTGAGGAAGTGGAGTTTAACACCTCCAGTAGCACAGGTCTGTGATAGAAATGGAATTAAGCAGTTTTCATTCCAAAGAACTGTGGATACAATAATAATTGAGTGTCCAGATGCTGCTCCAGTGTCTAACTTCAATTTAAGTCACAATGAGCGGAGCAGTTTACAGTCGAGTTATCTTTATTTTACACATTAGTCCATTAAGAACTAAGCAGTGGTCATAAATGGAAAAACCACTGGGTCTTTAAATAAAAAGAACAAAAATAACTAATAAACAACAAATTAGATGAAAAAAAATCTAATGGAGAAGTTTCATCTGTCAGGATCTGTTATGCAACAAAATCACATTAATTGTTAGTTAATATGTCAGCAAAGCATTTATTTAAATTGCTTTTTTAATACTTTGAGATGCCACAATTAATTTTTTGCTGAGAGTAACTTGAAATACTTGAATTTTAACACTTGAAATATTTGTTCCTTTTCAATTCTCAATAATACTGGAATAGTTAGATAAAAGTCAGATGAAGACACTGAGCACGTTTACATACACACTAATACTACGATCATTATCTGATTTCTGGAGTTATCAGATTATTCAAGGGATCATGTAAACAGCATAATTTGATTATGAGAAATCAGACCACCTGGATTTCTCCCCAATGCTCCAAAGTCTTCATGTATAAATACACAGGTTAACCTGATTTATTTCATTCTTTTACATGTGCGCATATGTAAACACAATTAAAATCATAGAAAACAGAAGGTCCGAAGTCACATGTGAATGGAAGTTAATGACAGGAAGTTTGAGTCTGCCATAACTATGTGCGTACTCCAAAAGAAATCCAATAATAGACTGGAGCCAGGGTGAACCAGGGTTTTTGATTATCAAATTTTCTGTGCATGTAAATGCATCAGATCTGATTATTATAATTATCTGATTTCTCCCAATTATCAGATTTTTATGGTCATGTAAACAGGAAAGTGACATGAACCTAATGTCTAGGAAACATCTGGGAGAATTTAAACAGAGTGAGAGACACTTCATCTGTAGGTGTTAAATAACCGATCTGAGCGGGACCTGATTAATCCAGGTGTGGAGGCGGTCCGGGTCTGTGAATCCATCTTTTCGGGCCTTCACCAAGACGTTCTGCGGGAACCCTTCAGGAATGTCGACAGGACTTCCTCTGTAGAACAGCAGCGGGCTGAGCAGCGTCCCATCAGACAGAGCAGACAGAAGTATGTCGAACAGAGGAGTCTCCTCTGCAGAAGCAGTCAGACGCAGAGCCTCCGGGTTCTGACTGGACAGACTGTCCGAGTCCATGAAGATGGTCAGTTCATCCATACAACCGAAAGACCGCGGAGGAACACACCTACTCTTCACCTGAGGACAGGACGTCATGAACACTCAGCTGTTGTCTGATTTGTGGGTTAACACCTCCAACACATTGATTCTTCTTAAAAGCTCTTGCACCACAAATAAAGGTAACAACCAATCAACCTGATCGGAATGCACATCACAATGTTACATCCAAAAGTAGAGCAATGAAGCCATGACTACGAATACTGACTTCCTTTTGCTGTATTCCAATCATAACTTGGTTTTATAGGAATGAAGCTTGTGTTTCATAACACAAGCTTAATGTTTGCTCTTCTGTGGCTCATTCAGCGACTTTCAGCAATAGAGAAATAATACTTGTATTGTTAGATCTGGTTAGAGGAAATACTGTTGTGATATTTTTCTATTTTATGAAATTATTCATGGCATAAACTAGTGTCAGACTGCTAACTTTTCTCTCTCAATATTTGCCCATTTAATTGCTTGCTACTGTGTCCTGTTTTTCCAAAAATTGGTTTTGTTGAGCTTTTAGATAATCTTCTAATTTCAAAGAAGTACAACATATCTATTGCTCCCAGTGTCATGTAGCATTACACACAGCAGACGGAACTGCAGATGCCCAATTTGGTGGTTAAAGTAGAAGCAACTGTGAGATCGAAAGTGAAATGTGTCATTGAAGCTGTCACGAATGAGACCCCACTTGCCACTTCATCACAACTGTGGGTGTTTTCAGGGGTAGGGTAGGGTAGAATAGAGTAGAGTAGAGTAGAGTAGAGTAGAGTAGAGTAGAGTAGAATAGAGTAGAATAGAATAGAATAGAATTATTGTCACTGCAACAAGTCACAAACACAACAAAATGTAAAAGTGCCATCCAATCTGTAAATCATAAATAAAACCTACTATAACAATACAAATAAAAGCAGCTAAATAAATAGGTTTCAGGTAAAATAAACAGTTAAAAAAAAAACACAAAAAACCCCCACACAGCTACCCAACTCTCACAAACACACACACATACATTTTGTTTTTTCACTGATCCCTTTAAAACATATTGCCCATTAGATGTGTTTTCTGTGTTGAGTGTGGTGACTGCTGTTGGGTAGAAACTGTTCTTAAATCTGTTTGTCCTTGTGTGTGTTCATCTCAGTGCCAGACTTTTACAACATGCTAACTGTTCTCACTAGTTTTCATTTCATGTGGGTGTTATTTATCTATTTTGTTTTACAAACATAGAGTAGCTCTGACCTGAGTGCAGACGGAGATGATGATGGACCGGCAGAGGTCTGCCAGGTCCTTGGGTTGTCGTCGTCGTCTGTCCTTTCCGTTGGTGATCTGCACACTGAGGTCATGTCTCAGCATGAAGTCGATGGCCCATTGGTACAGGCTGATCTGAGGACTGTTTTTAGGTAGCGCCCTCTGTGCTGTCTGCAGCAGCGTCTCCTCACTCAGTCGTCTCTGCTGCTCACGCTGAGTCAGAACCCACTTTGCCACATGAGATGTCTTCCACTTCCAAATCTTGTCAGCCAGCTGATGCTCCTGTTGCCGCGTCCAAGCATCAATCAGATCTGGTGACATGTTGAAGCGGCGAGCGGCCTGAGAGAGGCCATTACAGAGGGAGAAGAGGACTGCAGACAGCTGATTGGCTGACAGAGTGTACGGAGAGGAAGGAGGAGGGAGACGGGTGGACTAGAAATGAAACACAGTACCAGTCAGAAGGGTTAAAAAGGACACATCTTTCAGTTAGAAACAAGCAAAAATATCAAGTACATTATTCTATTGATTCATACAACACTGTTGGCTTCACAGTGATTTGCTGAGTGGAGCTCACCTGTCGAGGTTGTGTGCGGGGCCCCAAAACCCTGATGGTCATGGCAGGTTCTGAGCAGAGGCGGGAAAGACAGGTGAGGGGTTGGACTGAAACCTGGGAGGAGGTCTGGCTGGATCGCAGCTTTTCGATGGGGACAAAGGATCCACCATTTTGTCTGGATGAGAAATGAGGACCATATGTCACCAACAAACATCAAACAGAGCTTAGAACTCTCCTGATTCTACAAAGTGAAAGAGAGGCTTATTCTCCCTTGCAATATCTGTTGAGGTTTATGGGTATTGTAGTATTTATATCAGATGTGTGTTTACCTGTCACAAGTGTGTATTTTTCCCATTCTGTTGACAGCTACCCCTGCAACAAATATTAGATCAGTCAGTCTGTTCGGGAGGAGTCAAGGGGGTTTTTCAAAGTCAGTGAGGGATGGATCCTTCTCAACTTCATACTATATCTGTATTTAGGAGTAAAAACTGGCCACTGAGTGTTTGAAAAGCTTCTTTTAACATTTCACACCATAGTAATAAAGAAGAGATAAACATTTACAATGTCATGAACCTGTGAAGCTGTTTTATCTGTATTCAGAAACCTGGACAAAGATGAGAGTAGGGATTGTAAAACCACTGCTTAGATTGATTAATTTGTTTGTTGGTTTGAATCTGAAAAACATATTAGAACAACACAGTGACACAAAAACAAAGGCTGCAGAACTGCTTTTTTAGTCAGGGACAGAACTGTATGACAGCAAGAAGCTGGAGAGAAAATAAAAAATATATATATAGCACATATATAAATTAATTTAAACTCTTAGGTGGGACTTTCTCAGCCACAAAACAGGCGTTTACACTCCCTCAAAGTTAATTTAGTTGCGTTTGTGTGTCCAGTCCAAATGTCCACACTGTCTCCACAATCAATAACATCTTTAACGCTGTCCTCTACCCACACTGCTTCCTGTAATTTAACCATCAATCTTTGTCTAGCCTGTGTATACTTGCTGTGTGTTATGAGAATATGTTACACTGTTTCTGCCTCCTGGCAACAATCACAAAGACCTTTTGGATGTTTGCCTAGAATGTGAAGTGTTGAGGTTGCTGTGCCCAAATGTTTCCCTCTCCTTGTTCCTCTACAGTTTGATGTACATACTGTGTTTCTGATTGAGTAAGAACCCACAGTTCTAAGCACTTTTACAAATGGAGGAAACTCAATGTTGGGTGATGTCCATGGGTTCCAGACTTCAAGTAATCATCACAAAAAAGGATTCTCATCTAAGTATTTAAAACAATTCTACTTTTGTGCCTCTGAAAATGGAAGGACTATGTTTCAAATGGTTGTAATTCCTTAACAGCTAATGAAATATTCTTGCATTTCTCTTGAAAGCTGAAAGGCCACACTTCAACCACATCTGGATTGCTTCTTTTCCACTCAGTGTGATGATGAACAGAGACAATATTACAACATTTATGTCTCTGTCCAAAATATAAATGTACCTGACTGGAAACAAAAAAAAAGTCTTGCAGTCTAGTTAATTGAGTTAATTAATATTTCAACAATAACCACAAAAAAAATTTATGTTTTAAACTGAAGTCTAAATTGTCTAGATTTAGTATAAATATAAGATTACTTTGTTCCACATTGCAGGGTTAGGGTTAGTGAACACCATTTTCTCCCTTGATAGTGTGATGAATCAGTTTTGATAAAACTAGTTACATATTGCCTGAGTGAATATCTGGAACCCTGTAGCTTTTCTCACTTAAGAATTAACAAATTGTTGTGTTAAAACTAGTTTTATTAATTGTAAGTGGTGTGCATCCTGCCACAGCATTTCCCCTCCATTCATTCTGCATTTGGGGTATCTGCCAAAAGGTAAACAAAGTGTTTGATCTAAACACAAAACACAAGTGTTTGCATAGCTTACTTCTTTGTGTCGGCATGACACACTGGTGTTGTGGTAGTTCCATCAGATGATTGGCCATCAAATCTCCTCTGGTGGTGGAAAACACGCATGATACACACAACAACATCTGATGAAGCCTGAAATGCAAAAAACACATACAAAATGTGATTAAATATACAATGTGATAAATATGTAAAGAACATAAGTCAATCATAATTTAACTGTTCCACAAATATAGACTGAGAGACTCAGAGAATAAATGATCTCATCATTTAAGATGAAGTCCTTTTAGCATTTTTATAAACTGGTTATGTCTGGGCTGAGGCATTTACCTGGGACCAGAGGTGAAGATACTCTGGTACAGAGGGCTCTTCCTGCACAACGAATGGTTACTATGGAAACATCACATCAACACATGAACGAGTCAGTTAGAAGTAACCAGAGCAGAAAGAGATATCATGAGACTTAGACTTTTGTTTTGTTGGAGACATCATGAAAGTTGTTAAGTTTCTAACAGATAGTGATGCAGTGCTTCCTACTTGATCATGTGGTTGGCGTAAGATGTGGAGCAGCAGGTGACGAATCTGCAGAGTGAACATTTGACCATAGACGGGAAGTGAGAACTGAAGTCGTGAACAGTCGCCATACACTCAATACAGAGCTGAGAGGGACGGGAGACATGGTCTGCCTCCCTGCAAAACACAAAGAGATACGACAAAAAGTAAGAAGACAGATGGAAAAATATGTCTCATCATTTTCAAGTTTACCACAGTTTAACACACATTTCCCTGGTGGTAACTAAAGCAAAATTATTTCGAGATGCTGTGGATGCAGACCTGTCGTGGTTGAGGTTGGACAGCCATAGCCCCACACTTTTTGCCTGTTTCCTCTTTGATGCTTCCTGTGTGGGCGGGGCTGGGTTGACATCCACCACCTGAAACACAGGAGAGTCAGTGCATCTGTGTTTTAGCTGCAGCTTCAAGTTCAATTTATTCAGGTTGAGGTTTGTACTGACTTTACATGGTGCCACAGCGCCCTTGGATTGCTCTTCACCGTCTAATTGTTGAACCACAGAATATGTCCTCACAGTCACCTGAACACATGAATAGACAGGTGCTGACACAGAACAAGAACACATGAAAACACCAGAAGGAGGTGAGGTCTACTTCAGATGTACCTTGGTTCCAGGTTTGAGTCCGCGGAGCTGAAGTGGTTTTATGTGAGTTTTATGATGCAGCATTTTGTGTTCAATTCGCTCTTTGACGTAAAGAAACTGCAGCCGACATTTCTCACAGTCAAACACGTGCTTCTTCTAAAAACACAATTAGAGTTTTTATTTAATGACAGCATTAAAAAACCTAGAATTGATTGATCAGCAAATTTTATTTTTCAGTTTTTAGTTTTTATTGATTAAGTAATTTCCTTTTTTCTGTATGTGCATTATCTACAGATTCTATCTGCCTTCTATTTATTTATTTTCTATTGTTCATGGGGTTTTTTTTGTGCTTCTTTAAAAGTTTTTATTCCGTATGACTTTTTCACAGCTGCTTTTTGTTAGTACATAGAGCATTTTTAGTTAGTACTAAAAAGTAAAGTAACCCTCGTTACTGGAAGTTTTGGCATGTGAATATTCACACTACACATCTACACATAAAAAAACTAAAACATTAAAGAGTTATCACTGGCTACATTCATGAGTTAGACTTGCTACCAAAAATTCCTGTTGGTTGTCAAGTAATGCAAAATATACTCACATTTCCTCTAAACGAGATCTCATGTGCTATACTGTTTTACACAATGACACAAAGTTTATTCTATTTTTATCCTTTTTTAAAATCTATTTTGTATTTTTATTCTATGATGCAAGACTCAATATTACAAGGCATCCTTCATCCCAACTGTCATTAGACTTTACAGTACCTTAGTCTGACCAACAGACTGAAAACTGCTTGTTTAATGAATTTATTTTTTTCTTTGTTTTTCTTGAGCTGATGGAAAAGTGAATTTACCATTGGGGATAAATAAAGTCTATCTTTGTCTATTTTTATTTTAACAAAAGTCCTCATGCTAACAAGGTCACAAAATGTGTCAAACTGTAATGTTTGTTTAACAATTCAGGGTCAGTTACATAATCTTAGTTTTAACTGTAATAATGTTAATCCAGACTAATGGTTTGAGTCACATGTCACCAGGTGTGCATTACCTGGTGTTTGGTGAAGTGCTGCTGGTAGTAGGTGCTGCTGCTCTGGACTCGCAGACAGTACTGACACATTAGATGTTTAGTGTCAACATGCGCCTCCTCAAAGTGAGACCAGATGTCTGAGTAGGACGACGACCTGAACTCACACACCTGAACACACACACATTAAACATGTTAAACAGGTATCCAAGGGTTACTAGAGCTGTGTGTTCTATGTGTTCAGGTCTTACCTGGCAGATGTAGGGCATCTCTCCAGGTTTGTGTGTATTCTTCATGTGCATCAGGAAGGTTGCCTCGGTTCCAAACTCCAGCTCACAGATAAGACACTTCGCTGTAAAACAAGACCTCATGAAACCCCACCTGAAACTGAAGTCATGTGACAGAGGCAGTGTACAAGTGTAAGACTGACTTGTGGAATTTCGCTGACTGTGTACAGCCTCCATGTGGCCCTGCAACCTGAGTGGGGAGCTGAAGTACCGGAAACAGTGAGGACAGGAGGATGAGGAGCGTCTGCCTCTTTCCTCCTCAGACATTATGTCCACATGCTGCTTCATGTGAGACATCAACCTGAGAGACACAGAAGGAGTTGGTGTTTATATCTGTATGTTGCGCTCTTGACATTATGTTGCATCTGAGGACAGCAGATGCAGCTGTACAGTCCATTTTATTCATCCATTTATAAATTTTAGATCTCAATGTTGCTATGGAGCATTTGAGGACATTGTAGGCCATGTTATAGTTTGCTTATTTGTTTGTTAATGTCATACTTGATGTTGTTGTGGAGCGTCAGAGGACAGTAGATACAGCGGTACGGTCCGGAGAACTTTCTCCCCACTAAATTGACTTTGGTCGTACTGTGTCCAGGGGCAGAGCCGTAGTAAAAGTCCTCCACCATGATGACCAGTTTGCCTTGTGGAGGTTCAGATGCAGAGACAGACAGGTCCCTCTGGGGGACAGGGGTGGAGGTGAGGGCGATGATGGAGCTGGTGACCTGATCAGGTAGGAAGTCATCAGACGATCTGCGAGGCTTCTGGACTGGAGAGATGACTTTATTCTGACAGAGACAGAAATGAAGAGGAGGCGAATAATGATCACTGATAAACAAATACATACTCAGCTTCAAGACAGTGTCCATGTAAAGTCCAACTTCAACACTAGAGGCACCAATAGCATCCGTCCATCATGTCCCCCCGTTGCAAGAGGGGACACTACCTATGCTACATAGAAGTCCCCCCCTGTTATGTTCGGAGTACAATAAAGCCCCAACTTTGAATCTTATATTAAAGTATTTAATTCCATGAATGATAACTACCTGCTCAGTGTTCAGTTTAAGACGAAAATAAAATAACTGGTAAACTCACAGCTAAAATACTGGGATGAGCCTTTGACCCTTTGGAGAATTTATGCTTGTCTTTGCTTCTTCTTCTTTGCTTCGGTTTCTTCTTCAGTGTCTTAAGACTCAGAGCGATGATGGGACTGCACAGCTGAGGAAGAGGAGGGAGATGTCAGCAGTGCTTCAGGTGTATGATCATAGACATGTATATATAGATGTATGACAATATGATTGCCGTAAGGGTCTGGACAAATCTCCTCATGTAAACCTGATTGTGGACAATAGTGGACCTATACGGTAAATGCATTGATGTGTCAGTGTTGTACATTTGTGGGCAGAGCTTCAGGACTTACACACATGAATCCTCGTAACTCAGAGACGAGTTTGTACTGAGATCTACAGACGGGACAGTCAGGAGGAAACACAGGACCCAATTCACCTGAAACACAGACAGACAGGGGTTAATACAGGGTCAAATTCACTATAAACACGGTCTCATTCAGTTTATTTACATCCATCTGTTTCTAATCATATTTCAATCTTGAAAAGAGTGTAATTAAAATGGAAAATACTCAGTAAGATGTTGTACATATAAAAGATAAATGTCAGTAAGTAGAACGGAAACAGATTTAGAGAATAAAAGTGGACAAAAGTTATCTCCTTTGTTTTCTCTTCATAAAGTTGAAGAGATTCTGATTTGAGAGCTGAGCTAAAACCACATTATAACAATAAAATTCTGGATCAAGGACTTCTGTTTACATCTATCAGCTCCTCATCCCAAGTAATTTTACCAAACAGAATACTGCATCCAACTGGAACTGACGGAAAATCCAAATTACACTAACTAACCTTATGTGACAATAAGATGTTTCCTTTTATACCCCATTCAGGTCATTATGATTCAGACATGAGTTTGATAAGCATGAATTCCAGGTAAAATCTGAACCAAACCTTTACGCAGTTGCTTGGCTCCTTTTTTCAATGGAAGCTTTTTGCTCTTCTTTAAAGGAGGGGGCGTTGCCCTAGGTGAGGTCAGTGAGGTAGAGGGAGGAGACTTCAGGGCTATGGGAGGAGGGCTGGACATCAGCTGAGGATCGTGGGTGGTGAATTTCACTCTATGGGCGCTGAGAACCTTCTGAGCTGCTTCACCTGAGACCACACCTGGATAGAGACACACAGTCATATCCTGGTTGTGAGAAGACATTTGTCTTCCTGCCTTCGTGTACAATAGGAATTATGGTACATACTAGTTATGGATTAAAAAATTGCTCATGAACACCCCTTCACATCGTATTTTCCACTGGGAAAAATTTTTGATAAACAAGCAACTGAAATGAAATTAACCTTTCACCTTGAAATTAACCAACATGCCACAGAGCAATGAGGGATTCACAGAAAATTATATGAATTAATGTCTCTATTAACGTTTTGCTGCTGTTAGCAGATGATGCACAGTTATAGCATATACAATTTGCTAAAAAAAAAAAAAAATAGATAGATAGATAGATAGATAGATAGATAGATAGATAGATAGATAGATAGATAGATAGATAGATAGATA
>JAPTYQ010113192.1:0-11493 GCA_029814465.1 Ostorhinchus cyanosoma
CAGTTGTCTGGAAAAGGGGCTGGACTTCAGCTCTGGCTCTGTTAAAGATTTGTGTAATATTTAGAGACATGTAGCGGTTGTTGGGTTTTCAGCTCTGTATGCGACAGGATTTGGAATCAATGTTATGTGACACGGAAGCAACTGTAAAAGGTGCAGTTGTCATCTTTTCTTATTACTTATATCACATAAATTAAACATTACCAATCAAAGTAGATAAAGTACATATGACTAATTTGGATGTCAAAAAGCTGCTGTTCTGTATTGAAGTATTTTTTTGGGGGGGTTATATGTCATAATGGCTGCTAATACCTTTGCTCCACTGAACAGGTCGTCTCAGTAAAGCTCACAAACAGAAGGAAAAGGAGAAAGAGAGGGAAAAAGAGAAGAAAGATCGACAGAGGCATGAGGGGAGGAGTAGCGGTGATGAGGTCAAACACAAGTCTTCAGAAAGAGATTCAGGAAGAGAGGAAAGGAAGAGGAAACACAGAGAATCAAGTCGTGACAGGTAGTTTTTCAATGAAAAATGAAGGTTCAGACATTTACTGGAGGTTTGATATTATTTTTGTATCAGTTCAGTTTTGTTACTTTGACATATCTGTGTTCGTTAAACCTTTTTATGTGAAATGTCATTTAATTTTTTCATAACCTTTATACTTGCATTAAAACATAGTCTAAAAAGTATTCTCTGGAAAAATAGACTATATTTGTTCCTTTTCTCTTTCTACAGCGACAAACCTCCTCCTAAGGAGTCAAGACGACCCCCTGCCCCTCCCTCCTGGCTCCAGAGAGACTTGAAAGTTCGCTTCATAGACAAAGCTTTCAAAGGGGGCAGGTACTACAATTCAAAGGTACTTCATCATCTCATGATCCTTTTCTGCTTCATTCAACAAGAACACCCTTTAGAAGTGGTGGAAGAATTAGTGGTTGAATTTGAAATTTAGCTGCTTACAGTATATGCAAATATTAGATAAGATTGCATTAGCTGGTATATGTTTGTGTCTATTTTAACTAACAATCTGAGACACCCTGTCTGGCAGCAGCATTTTAATAATTTGACACTTCTCCTTTTGTAGATGCGGATAGAGGATGTCCTCACACCAAGCACCTGTGTGTGTCGAACTGAAGAGGGAAGGCTGTTAGACGGTGAGACATTATCTCCATGTTACACTGTTTTTCCTGTTTATACTATTTGTTGTTAGTGCGTATTTTTCCTCTTGCTCACATACCTCATGTACATGTGTGTGTTTCTATCAGTAAAGCATCTTAAAAGGACAAACATTATTGAAGACAATGTAAAGATAATAGGATTTGTAAGTTGAATACAGGTAGTAATCACTACAGTAGACTACATAATGTACTGATGCTGGACTGTAGTCTGACTTGTTAATTTTTTAGTGAATAACCTGTTTTTTTCTCCTCCTGTGTCAGATGTGAAGCAGAACATGCTGGAAACTATTGTCCCAAAACATGAAGACGACTCCATAATGGTTGTACTGGGCGAGTACAGAGGACAGGTGAGCATTTTGTTTCCTAAACATTCTATTTTAATGAGCTCAAATGCTGTGGTTTCTAATTGCAGTATTTATATGTATCCGCACAGGTTGGGCGTATCCTCCAGCGGGACAAGAACAAGTGCAAGGCGATGGTGCAACTGGACCGATACGAGGAGAAAGTGTTCACTCTGGATTACGACTCCATATGTCACTATGTAGGAGGAGGAGGAGAACACTGATGTGTCCAACCTGTTTTTTTTTTGTCAGTGCTGCCAGTCGGTTACATCCTGTTGAACCCTAAATGTTGTTTGTTATAAAGTAAAAAAAATTATGGATTTCATAAGAAATTTAAAGTATTTCAATTTTGTAATAAAATACTGCCACAAATTATTGGTACAGATGGGGTTTTTTTATTTACCATAAGGAAAAGCTACAATGAGTCACAGATGTTTAATTTATTAGCAAATGATGTCATCAAATGGTCCTACCTACAAGAAAGCATATCTATTGATCATATAAAAACATATTTACAGCTGCCCTAAATTTAAACAAGAGTATCAGCGCATAGATTTTTACAAAAGGTCAGACTTCTATCACTGACACGTTTTGTAAAGTTGTTTAACTGAAGTGATATCAGTCTTAAATGCAAAGTGAAACTGTCAATGTTGTCAATGTTAGCTGTTAATTTGGAGGCTTTTGTCTCATGGGAGCTCTGCTCACTCTTTGGGGATTTGATTTGCTGCATTAGCCCTAAGTACGGCTCCAGGACTGGGATACGGCCGCTGCTGGAACAGAGGTCCTGCCGCTGTGGTGTCTGCACCTGTCTTTGCTTCATTGCGTTTTGGTAGACCACTGGACCACGTGCCCCTATGAGGAGGAAAATAGGTTTGAAGTAATGAATTGCTCTCTTAAAAACTATTTGATCACTAGGACTAAAATTAGATCGACAGATGATGGATTTTACAGGCTGAAATTTTCTGGATAATCTGGTGCAGGAAAAGGTAGATGATTAAATAACTTATTTTCAAACCTTTCCCCCAATATTTCCACACTGAACATGTGTGAAATTAACTTAAAAAATTTAATCTTCAATTTAAAAAAAAAGGTTAAGTGTAAGTAACTGAATATCAACAGTCAATAACCAGAATTAATTAGAATCTTTCAGCATCAAATGCCAAGTAATTTGTCAGTAATCGTACAATGCAACTACAGACTACACTTTCTTTTCTATGTAAAAAAAAAAAAAAAAGTAGGTAGAAGCCATTTGACTGCCAAAAGCCTAACCTCAGCTACTGGCATCCAATAATCCTAATAGTTTGGAAAATGTCCTGTCGGTCTTTAAATACTGTACCTTGGGGCATCGGAATAAGCACTGGGGTCCATGGGGTCCATCTCATCATCTTTTCTTCCTGAATGTTATGAAACATGTATCAGTCTTGTAAAGAACCATCACTTAAAAAATTAAACTGTTTATAGTAAGATAAAGATATAAACATTACCTCTCTTGCTCTTGCTGTACGGTGCAATGTCCTCTCTCCTCTGTTTTCTCCTGTCTCTGTCCCGTCCCTCATCCCTGTCTCGATCTCTGTCCCGTTCTCGGTCCCGGTCTCGATCCCGATCCCTGTCTCTGTCTCTATCTCTATCCCGATCTCTGTCTCTTTCCCGTTCTCTCTCTCTATCCAACTTATCAAACTGCCTTTCAACTCTGTCATCTCCCCCTTCTCCTAAAAAAATAGAAAAAAAAAAAAAAACAAGAGTTACAGAGAAACAAAGAAAAATTGCAGATATTTATCAAGATTACTCTGAGATTATTTGTCCAATGATCATCACCTCTTATTTTCTTGGCAGCTTTTGTTATAACTGAGGTTGGGTCATTAGGGGACAGCCAGGCCACTAAATCTGTCTCTACATTCCAGTAATAAGGAAGACCACTGTGGAATTAAAGAAACAGAAAATCAGACATACAAGTGCATAGTGTTGCTTTAATTTACACAAAAATCATAAAGTCACAACTGACTGGTTGGAATTTTTTAGTAGATCTGAATCCAGTTTTCTCATGTGCTACACCACAATGGTGCTAGAATTAAGTCATAAATCACAGTCCATAAAAACATATTCTTAAAAAATACAAAAGTATACATACCAAGCAGTATCAAACACTTTATACCAGTTTGGTGGTAGATTTTCTATTCTGGTGGCTTCGTAATCTACATTGTTGTCATCGTAATCTTCAGCAATTATCTCCTCATCTGCCTCTGCAAAGATTAGGTTATGATGGAGAAACAGAGTTATTTACAAAGCAAAGTCTGCAACAGTGGCTCCAAGGTACTAGTTGTTCTTTTAGCTACCTTGTTCAGCTGGTTTAACAATCCCTCTCTTGGCCAAGCGGGCAAGCAGAGCTGGAGGCAGTGGCATCCTTCAAAACAAAAAAGAAATACAAAAAAAAGTCATCTGCAGTAAAGATTAGTGGGTTTGTAGACACATCAGACACATGTACAACCATTCTAAACTCAAAATAAGATATGGGGCTGACACTAACATTAAATGCGAAGGTAATCTCGGCTAACACTGGGTTTAAACAGTATATAGCTCTCTTGCTTTTTATCTTAATTGATTTTACTTTTTTTAATAAATCAAATATTTGTGATGCTTCTCATGCAGATGCTACAATCAGTCACAGTGTAACAGGGCGAAACAACAGCATTGTCCGACACCATGGAGCATTGCCTTTAATTATTTATACATAATACATTACAGTCCATGTGCTTACCTAAGTCAGTAACTTTAAGGTGCAAGATTGTAGCTACAACTTTGTCATATCTTAAATAGCTCAAAATGAGTCATTTGCAGTTTTAACATACTTCCTTTCATGTCCGGCGTGTGCACCCAACACAATGAAATACTTCACATATTAAAGCACAGAACACCTTTATAACCCTAAACCTTTCACCCAGCGAACAGTTAACATTATACTGGTAATATCTAGTAATACATATGATTTCTTGTTTACCTTTTTATATAAATATCGCCCCTTTAGTCGTCGTGAGCTCAGTAAACCATACGACTCCCCCAAAACTGCACACGCGGCGCACGATTATGACGTCACGCCGTCCTTTTGACGACAACAAACATGGAGGAATATGCCCGTGAACCTTGGTAAGATTAGTTTAAAAACATTTGTCTGTCACTGCATGTTTAAAAGTAGTGCCCGCAGACACAGTTTTATTTACTTTCTGTGATTTTTAAGATGTGTCAGTGAACAGTGATGCTATGTGAGTTAGCCTGCTAGCATAGTGAAGGTTCAGGGACACAGAGATATAAAGCTGGACCACTTTGAAACTTCCGGTTGTAATAATGTGACAGTATTTGTAAGTGACAGCCTAACATTTAAGAGAACTGCAGATATATTTGGTGCGTTTTATCTTTACAGTATTGCCGAGTTGTTAGCGTTAATGAGTGTAAGCACTACAATGCAGATGTCAGCTAACTAAAGCTAAATCCTGATCCCAGGACACCTCATTAATGTACAGGCTTGTGTTTGGGCTTCATAATTAGTACAGTGTCCTTGTGGACAGATATTTGTTAAGGTATTTATTCTAATAGACAGACTTTATAATAAAAAAAAAATCTGAATTAGGAGAACATTTCAGTTTTTTTCTTTCTATTGCACCATAAAATGAAAGTCTAATCAAATATTGCAGGCCAAACCTTTGCAAAACTCTTTGAATCAGCTATAATAAAGTAACAGGGACTGGCCAACACAGATTAATCTCATTCCAACTATGTTCTGAACAGTGATTACATAAGAGCACCATCAAAGTAGTGATACAGGGTTCCACAGTTTAATAAGTTAGTGTTACAGTCAAGTCAAGACCACCTCAAGTTTAGGTGGTCTTTGTTTAAGTTTAGGTTAGGTTTACGTTTAGGTCTGGGCCCTAAACCAAGTCATGACCAATACTGGAGTATATTGAGACTGAGACAAGAACAAGGTTATGACTAAGAGCAGATTAGATACACAACATAGGCATTAAGGCAGCCCAGTTATTCAGATCTGAATGCTATGGAATGATAAAGTCATATTGCTGAAACATTTGTTTTTAAGGTGCTTAACTTTCATAGAGCAGGGGTACTTTTGTGTCTAATACCCATCATGAGAAAGATTGGGATTAAAGGTCCAAAACACACAAATACTAAGGTCTGGGTAAAGTATCACACAAGCCTATTTGAACTGCAGTTCTGTCATCACTGTAATGATGTTAACAACTAAATCTGATAATGCACAGTTTAGTAAGATCCCTCTCAATATGCACTTGATCTGTCAAACCTGGGTTCTCTTTGTATGAGAACAAGACGAGTCAGAGTAAAATACAGTTGATACCGAGATAAGGGTAAGACCTTCAAAAAGTCTCAAGTTACACTAGTCAGCTCAGATGCATACTGAAGGGTCTGTTGAATATTGTTTATGTCCGCAATATTATTTTGAATGCATTTTTGTAATTTTGTAAATTGAGATGTTGTGAAAAACAAGTCAGACTTGTTCTTATTGCTATCATCTCTCCACGAAAGAACTTTAAGGACTGGATTTATGAAACAGACACAACAGTGCAGTGAGCTGTATTATTTGATGTGTTGGAATTTTCAAAAGACACTCCTTAACAAATTTCTGGCATGTACACTCTTCTTAGTCTTACCACAAGATATAACATCTTTACATTGTTTTTATCATGTATTCCTGCAGCCCCTGGAGGATAGTGGATGACTGTGGAGGTGCTTTCACCATGGGAGCAATTGGAGGAGGGGTATTCCAGGCAATCAAGGGTTTCCGTAATGCTCCTGCAGTAAGTGCCTCTCTTAATTGTTTATTCACAGAATCTCATTAGGTTTTGAAGCCCACAATTTACCAGTGTTCTAATTTTTCAGGGTGTTGGACACAGACTGAAAGGTAGTGCAAATGCAGTGAGGATAAGAGCTCCACAGATTGGGGGTGAGGAACGGCTTGTTTTAATATGACCATGAAATGTCTTAGAATGTAAGAGTAGTGTTCTCTTTTTGTATTAAGTTATATATAACTGCACAGAAATCCTCCCTTTCTGTCTTAAGAATAGAATGAATGTTAATATGGGAGACTGATTGGCCTAAATTTTCCATTATAGGCTGCATTTTCCAAAGATTGAAAACAGAACCAAGAGATAGTTAATAACCCATGTTTCCACTCAAACTGCTAGTTACAATATAAGTTTATCATGTTATTTTTGCCCAATGATGCCAAAAACACTACCTACTCAGGGTTTAACGGTAGTGGTTCCTATGTCCAGATCATTCATCCAGATGGCTGACCCTCACTGGTTTGTTTTTTGATGGTGATTTCAGGGAGTTTTGCTGTGTGGGGGGGGCTCTTCTCCACAATTGACTGTGGCTTGGTCCGGCTAAGGGGCAAAGAGGATCCTTGGAACTCTATAACAAGTGGTGCTCTGACTGGGGCCATCCTGGCAGCACGTAGTAAGTGGACACTTGGATCTATTGGATTGATTTTATCAAAGACCCAATCTATAGTGATCAGTGATGTTATAAATATATGACTCAGTAATTGTTTTTTTCTCCAGGTGGGCCTTTAACTATGATGGGGTCAGCCATGATGGGGGGAATTTTGCTTGCTCTTATTGAAGGTTTTGGGATCCTCCTAACCAGATACACAGCACAGCAATTTCAGAACCGTAAGTGACACTAATTTAGTTTGTAAATTATATATGAACCTATAAGGGGAGAATCATGTAGTTTCTCAATGTTCTTCAGCAGTGTGAATACTATCTCTTACATGAAATGCATTTGTGCGATCTGTTGCTTCAGTGTTCAACAGTGAAGTTTTTTCCACCATGTGAAACCTATTTGAAAATACACTTTGTACTCCCTGGGCTTTTTGTGTTCATTAGTGGTAAAAATAGTTGTCAGTCCTTTTAAAAAAATATGGTGTAATGTTAAAAAAAAAAAAAAAAGAAGTCTGGAATCAGTTCAGAAATGTCACCAGGACTGACATTTTCATCTCTTCTTTAAATGCCAAGTTAAAAAAAAACTCTTTGTGTGGTTTTATGTCAGATGAATTGTGAAACATATATTGTGTATATATAGTTATTTCTGAAAAGATAGTTAATACATGAAGTGTTTGAGATTTGTATCTATCCACCAAAGAAACACTGTTTGTGTCTTGTTTTCTCCAGCTATTCCCTTTGCAGAAGACCCCAGTCAGTTACCTCCAAAGGATGGAAGTCAAAAGTTTCAATAGAAAGCAGCCAGAACTGAGTCTGGCTGTGCACACAGTGAGTCATGGCATCGAGACTCCACAACAGATGACTGGGATTTGGGGCTGCAGTTCCCCATAGACTGATCCATTAGTTGCACTATGTGCTTATACCTCAGGGCAAATTACTGTTAGTTTTAGTTATTTATAATTCTGTGTTTGTATGTGAACAGGGACACTTCTGACAAACCAACAGAATCAAATATGAGATATTTTGCATCAACGGTTTTTATTATTTTAGCGTCCTTTTTGGGCTAAATGTGCAATGCTAAATTCATGACAAAGTTTCATACAAAATTGAAGCAACATCTGTTGTTTAATCTTCCAAAGATTTTAAATGTGTATGCATGGATTCATTAAACAGCAAAGCCACATTTTACTGGCTGCACACTGTAAAGGCAAGAGCGTAGATTTGCAGTTGGACAGAATGGACACGTACCTCCCACTATTGAAAACAGACCAAATTGTCTCTAGCAGTGTTTTAAGAAACTCATTCTCATTGTCTTACATTTCAAAGGGTAAAGCCTATCAGAGGATGACACATGCCCTCAGAACTGGTGTTACGTTCACGTTACATTCAATACAGCTAGCATTATCCTCAGTCTTTTCACTATGAAAAATAATGTCTGTCAGCTGGTAGTCAACCCAGAAGAGTAGCAGCCAGATTAACAGCAACTAAATGTTAATTTCTGAAAATACATTGAGTTGAATTTCAGTTTATAAATTCCTTAAAATGTCACTTTTCATGGTCACTTTGTATTAAGGAAACACAGCTGTAGTGGACAAAAGAAGGATGAAGGAATAGGTGCATGTCTAAGTTTCAGGTGAGCTCCCAATTAAAAAATATATAATTTATAAATTACAGAGAGGCATCAAAATTAAAGTAAGATTCTGGATTTTTGATAGGTATAACCTCTGAGAATTATTTGAGTTTATTTTGGAAAAAAAATCTTCGACTATAAAAAGTTGGTTTCATAAGATCCTATTCACCCAAAACTGACCTCAAGAATGAATGGGTCCATATTAGCCCTATGTTTACATCTTATTTGGTGTTGGTAGTTTTGTCCTTGCAGATGCTGTAGTCAAACCTACGCCTTTGTGTAAAGGTAGAATAATAAGCACGCTATACTGTATTATTACGAGATTACTTTGTATGGTTGGAGAATCTGTTTCATCGTCTTTGAGCGTGTCAGCTGCGACAATCAATGCAAAGAAATGTGTATGTTATTAAATTATGCATGTGTTCAAGGTGAGTCCACACTCAGCAAAACCTCATTCCAGTATTTGTTTGCAATTTGTCTTTGTCAGATATTGCCTCAACTGGCAGCTTTTGTGATTTTGAATCTTTGTATGATAGACACAATGGTAAATAGATGAATGAATGTGCACTAATTGTGTTCCCCTTGTGCTGCTGAACTGTATAGATGACTTTCTAGAAGGAATGGCTTCAGCTGTTGTGACATTAATCTCTGTTTGTTGGCCACAGTTGTTCATTTTGCAAGTTGTCATGCACCCATCATGATGTTGATTATTGCACTATCTATTAAGCAACCAAGCACTTTTTAAAAGCCATTCTGTTTGCTTGTGTACCACAGCAGAGAGATGATTCAACAGCAGCATTCAGAGTGTTTATTTTGAAAATTGTCTTAATATATTTATTCATGCAAAACTTGACTATCACAATAAAGGCATCAAATATTCTTTATTACTGAAACACTGAAGTGTCATTGTTTTGTGAAGGAGACTGAAATAATAAGATAATGGGAGACAAACTAGATAAATGCAATTAATCACAGTATATTGGGGATTTACTGATGGGGAGCGCCCCCTGCTGCTGCTGTTATGGAACTGCTTCCCATAGCGGCATCTGTCCAAGGTCCTGAAAATGGTTTCTTTAACTTCATGCATTGAAGCGTGCTGTCTTCTCTATCTTATCATAACTTCTTAATATTCAGCTCTAATGCTTAGGTACAACTTTTGCAGCCAAATCTGACAGAGCCACGGGGTTCCTCCTCAGTTTACCTCCACCTTCCCCTTGACAGATTTCCCTTGTCATCCTTTTAAACGGCTCAGCTCGTTTAATCCTGACGCCTGCCCACCGCGAGTATGGGGACCGGTGTGTTTTAATATTCCTCCACGTTATGTACCTGCATAGATAAAGAGGTGGAAAACTTTTAGATGCGTTAGGACATTAGCACAAAGCGTTTTTAATTGGATTTCTATGTGCATGCAGGCGGTGAGCAGGATGGCCTGTTGCCTCTCAGCTGCACCGACGTGCGCCATGTGGATGTGAAATGACAGGCTCACTTTTTTACCTTTAGAAAGTTGTTTTTTTGGGGGGATAAATTCCTATCTGTGATCAAGTGCGCATCGCAGATCCCCTGGGGAGTTGATGTTGGGTTTTCTGAAGTAATATCGTGGTGCTAAACTGCGGATATGGATGCGGCAAAGAAAGGTATGTACACACAGGTTTAGTTTGTAGTTAATGAAACATATAAGGTACAACACACTGTGAAGGTTTATGTGTGACAGAAGTCATAGAATTTATACCTATATGAGTCTTGTTTAAATATCAGATAAAGATTTAGTGAAGAATATACTGTAGTTCATTTTGATGATTTCCCATTTATTTTCAAAAGCACAGATTTTACAAACATAAAAGCACTACACAGTGCAGCTCACACACAGTCCAATATGTGTGGTTTTCTCAATAGGCCAATCTGTTCCAGGTTTATATGCCAATATATCCGGCCACTCAGTAAGTTTCACATGGGTAAGCTAATAAAATACCTGCAGGCTTATTGTGTGCGCAGTGTAGGAGCTTGTCAACAGGTGTTCATGGGCCTACTTGGGGATAGTGCTGGGCTAAGTGCCACACTGCTCTAATAAAGAACTAGGTCACATCTGGTCTTATAATATGAAGCCTTCAGGACAGAATACCTGTGTGTTACTGGAGCTACAGTACGTGCCAAATCCTTTGCTTACTGTGTTGGATAATCAATTGTGGGCTTATTATTGTAGTTTGTAACGTGTTGTTGCCTGACACATAACATTTTCCACCCTCAACCTATGCATAAACTACAACTTCAATAAGCAAATCCTGTTTTTCTATGAGTGTTATGTTTATATGACAAGAGAAGTATCTAAAAAGCACATACACTTGTCATTTGGAATGATCTAATTATACTAAAGCACTAATTAAGAGAATAAATATTTGACGCTTGTTATGTAATACCCACATGTATTTCAGGCTTCATGTGCAGTGTCCTTCATAAAACATTGTAAGTTAATTTGGATCCTTCCCTCCTCAAGCAGATCCCCCGCCCGGGGGCGATGGAGGGAAATCAGACACCCTCGGGTCCACTGGCTCGTCCAGAAAACGAGGAGGGGGGGCCAAGAAGGCGATGCAAGCAAACAAGTCTGCCCTCAGGGCCCCCCGAGCACTCTGCTGCCTCACCCTCAGCAACCCCATCCGCATGGCAGCGCTGGCCCTGGTGGAGTGGAAATATCCTTCTCAAACTTCATTAGGGTGTTTGTACAGTATTGACACATGCTCAGAGGTTTACTCAAACAAACAGACCAAAATATGATGTGTATAATCTGGTAACCATCAAATACCTAAACTACTGATCTGGTTAATAACTGTTGAACCACTAATCCTATCAATATACTTGAATAATTCAGGTGAAATACAGTTTCTCAGCT
>JAPTYQ010113192.1:11593-24388 GCA_029814465.1 Ostorhinchus cyanosoma
TGTTCAGGTTAGTCATGTTTTTGTGAAATGATAGTTTGGTTTAGTGTAAATACAGTAAAATGACATGAAAATGTTTTACATTTACAAAGAGAAAAATATGGAGTTGAGACAATTTATGGGTTATTATGATATACTGATTATACTGATCCAACCCACTTGAGATTAACTTGGTCTGTACCTGAGCTAAAGTGATTAATATATTCAGTGTCATTTTTATATTTCACACATCCATCCCATGGGCCAGATCTGGCCCCCGGGCCTCATGTTTGAGACCTCTGCTCTACAGGATTGATTCACCAGTAAAACTCATGAGGTTTCACAAATGACAGCGGTTGTAGATGCTTGTTTATTCAGTTAATGATATATTTTGATGAACAGGTCCATTTCTCTTCCAGTTTCACTATTTTATAGATATAATAACCATTGTATTTACGCTGAGCTTTTATGAAAAGCTACACAATCAATAAATTAAATGAAGGAAAACATTACATTTCCCCTGTAAAATGCTAAATGCAGGGGATGATGTTATAATAAATGGCGATAAATCACTCAGGAACAGCAGGATATAGAGCAAAAAATCATTAGGAAGTCACCACAAAATTAAATCTAGGTTGTTAACTTGAGTATGTTGTAATGTTTTTAGAGCTGCATCTATGAAACCTGTTATATCCTTAACTGTCATCCTCAAGCCCTTTGATATTTTCATTCTACTTGCCATTTTTGCTAACTGTGTTGCCATGGGGGTCACTAAACCATACCCAGATGATGACTCCAATGCCACCAATCATCAGCTGGTGAGTTTACAATACATAGATATGGACTCTCTAAACACAAGAAACACTGTTAATATTAATAGATATATAAAAGGTGATTAAGACTGAGGGATATGACGTAATATCTGCTATAAGTTGTTTTGTGGTAATTAATGATATGGTTTCATTGTCGTATTTTTCCATACAGTTCCAAACACACTTTTGCACTTCTCCAGTATGGGCAATTTTTCATAGCAACAGTAGACAAAGGGTTTTTTGCTGAAGGCAGCAACAATTAGTGAGGAGATGCTAGTGTTCTATAGATGGTAATAGTATTAGACAGAAAAAGTTGTGTGGTGTGACCTCAGTTAGGTGAACCCATCAGGGATCATGCCTTACTTAAACCCCAGCCATCTGTCTCTCTCTGACTCATCTGCTATCGTTCTTTTTAATTGTACTCTATAAAAAGTGCCATGTGGATAATTAAAAATAATGGTGTCCTTCTTCTTTCTCAGAGAATTAGAAATGTTGTAAGTTTGAGCAAATATGGCTCAAGAAATACAAGTATTTTTACAAGAATTTCTCATTAACAACAATAATAATAACACTCAATGACCCATCCTTAATCCATTTTCACAGTCTACAAGTGTAAATGTTTAAATCTGATTTTAGTTGATTTTAGTTAATATTGTAGCAGGAAGTACACCCCCACACTGCAGGATAGATGGTCAGTAGATCCCTTTATTGGATTTCACAAAGGAGGTAAGCTGACAGTTCACCACACACCTCTTTACAGTGACTTATTATCAGTCAATTATCCATTATTTTGCATCAGCATTTTGCAAGCATTGCCAATTTAATGGATACCACTCATCTTACATTAAAATAAAGTATTTCAAGCCTAAGCAAATGTCAAGCCTAAGATGACAGTGAAATCAGTGTTAAGAAACATTGAGCTGAAGGTTACTGAAAAGGGATCTGGTGACAGGCTTAAGATGAGTTAGGCAGTGGGTTAAGAGGTCAGAAAGCCACTGTTATTGGCCTCTAAAGATTCCACACGTGATTTTTTTTTTCAGAGCCAGGAAAATATCAGTTAATGTCACTTATTGCGCAATGTAAAGGCAGTGACAATAACTTGACATTTTCTGCAGTAATCATTGATATTTTTTTCTTTCAGATGCACTCACTGAATCATGAAAAGGTTGTTCCAGTTCTGACTACGTTACCTTTTCTTTTGTTCTCAGGAAAAAGTGGAGTATGTCTTCCTTGTCATCTTCACCATCGAGACCTTTACAAAAATTCTGGCTTACGGCTTAGTCATGCACCCCAGCGCCTACATACGCAGCGGATGGAACTTGCTCGATTTTATTATCGTCATTGTCGGGTATAGTTAGTGCTTCATGCAGTCACGACGCATACATCAATAAAGGTTTTATCACTTGTAAGAAAACGTGACAGCTGTTGTCTGTGTCCGTGCAGGTTATTCAGTGTGATAGCAGAGGGAATGACAGACCATAAACCAGGAGAGGCTCATCATGCTGCAGGAAAACCTGGAGGCCTGGATGTCAAAGCTCTCAGAGCGTTCAGGGTGTTAAGACCACTTCGCCTTGTATCTGGAGTGCCAAGTGCGTTTAGGATTTTTCACAGTTTCTTTCTGTGTGTTTGTTCTATATACACAATTAAAAACATATATTTGTCTCATCAGGTTTACAAATTGTGTTGAACTCCATCATGAAAGCCATGGTCCCTCTTCTTCACATTGGTATGTTGGTCATGTTTGTCATCATCATCTACGCTATCATCGGACTGGAGCTTTTCATTGGCAGGATGCACAAGACGTGTTACTACGCCACCACAGGTATCTGCTCTCAAACATAACAAGACCAGTGTTCATATTCTATATAAAACATCTGCTGAACTGTGGGTCTGACTGTTTGTCTGCTGCTCTTCCATTGTTTAGGTCTCATGGTGGAGGATGATCCATCACCATGTGCTTTTGCTGGGTCCGGGCGGTTTTGTGTCACCAACGGGACTGAGTGCAGGGGCAAATGGGAGGGTCCTAATGGTGGCATTACAAACTTTGACAACGTTTTCTTCGCCATGCTGACTGTTTTCCAGTGCATCACTATGGAGGGTTGGACAGATGTGCTCTACTGGGTAACCACATATTCCTAAAGTTATCACACTCCATTGCCTTCCATCCTGATTGAAATATTTACATCTGTACTCTCTATTTTCCCTTATTTGTCTTCACAGATGAATGATGCAATTGGCTTTGAGATACCATGGGTTTACTTTGTTTCTCTGGTCATCTTTGGCTCTTTTTTCATTATCAATCTCGTATTGGGTGTGTTGAGCGGGTGCGTATTTCCTCACCATAACCATTTCAGAGCGATTTCTCTATATTGTTATATATTTACCTGTATTTCTTGTGTTCAGAGAGTTCTCCAAGGAAAGAGAAAAGGCTGTGGCTCGTGGTGAGTTGCAAAAGGCACAGGAAAGCAAACAAATGGAGGAGGACATGATAGGCTACATGGACTGGCTCATAGAGGCCGAAGATGTGGATGAAGAGGGAAATAAACGTAAGTACATGTCTATAAACATACTCAAATGCAGGCACTTATGATTGTTCTGTCAGAAGCAAGTAAAATCTGATCCTGTTCATTTTCTAAGGTGCTGCAATTGCAAAGAAAAAGATGATGAAGAAGTTTGGGTGGTATAAACACAGTGAAGATGGAGGTAGGATACTTGTCACTATCAGTTGTTAAACCTTCTTTCTCTTTACATTGTCTAACAGCCTGTACCTGTCTGTATGCTTTACAGAATCAGACTCTGATGATGACATAGCGTACCTGGATGATGATAATGGCTGCTGTGCCTCTCTCATGTATGGAAAAATGACTTCAGACCACTTTCATACCAGTGATATGTCATATGTCTGACTGTCTAACACTGACTTTTTGTCTTTTTAGGGCAAAGATGATGGCCAATAGCTTCTGGTAAGATGTATTCTTTTACATTTATTCCTACCATTCATTCTATTTTCTATTTAATAATGATATATTCTGCATTTCCAAATCTCAGTAATAAACATCATCTGTTAGATTTGTGCCTTACATAACAGCTCAGTGCATGAGTTCATATGTAAATGTTTAATTCTCATAAAAATGCATTTGCTTTACAATTACCAGTTCTGTGATACATCAGTAGGCTTTGGATCTATCATATAAAACACATCATGTGGTTAGAGAGTCTTAAATGGTTCATGATAAAAACAAAACAAAACACAATATGGTGTTTAAAAGCCCACAGGCAGGACGTGTAGATGTCAATTATTATATTTTATTTCACAATCATTTTTCCTCTTTTTCTCTAGCGATCAGTTGTGTCAACTGAACCATACGTTTAGGAAGAACTGCCGTGTTGCTGTGAAAACCACTAACTTCTACTGGTTGGTGCTGCTGTTGGTGTTTCTAAATACTGTGGCCAGTGCTTCAGAGCATTATGGACAACCCAAGTGGCTCACAGAAATGCAAGGTCAGACTCTCTGCTCTGCTTTCAGCCTCTAACTCATCTTTTTATGGTTCTGAGTTCTAATCTCTCACTTTATACCTCTGTCTATTTGTGTTTAACTCAGAGCGAGCCAATAAGATCCTGCTCCTGCTCTTCACTTTGGAGATGTTGATGAAGATGTACGCCTTTGGGCTGCAGATCTATTTCATGGCTCTGTTTAATCGCTTTGACTGTTTTGTGGTGTGCGGTGGCATCCTCGAGACGCTCCTCGTAGAGATGGAGCTCATTCCTCCCATTGGTATTTCTGTGCTGCGCTGCATTCGACTGCTCAGGATATTTAAGATGACTCGGTAATTAGTCTCAGAGCTTCTGACCAACATCTGTGTAAAGGGTTTTGAGCAGAAACATCTGAATTTAAATTTCCTCTTTTTTTTTGTTCAAATTTTTCTCCATTTTTGTGATTTCTTAGGCACTGGGCCGCCTTATCTGACTTGGTCAACTCGCTGCTTAACTCAATGAAAGCTATCTGCTCCCTTCTGCTCCTGCTCTTCCTCTTCCTCATCATCTTCGCTTTGCTGGGCATGCAGTTGTTTGGAGGCAAATTCAACTTTGATGAAACTCAGATGAAGAGAAGTACTTTTGACTCCTTCCCTCAAGCTCTGCTCACTTGTTTCCAGGTGACTTTCACCTCAGTGATAACTCACATTTGTACTGTCTGACAAGTGTTGAACTCTCTGACTTTGTGGTGTTACTCTTCCTTTTTTTCTCTGTAGATTCTCACTGGAGAGGACTGGAACGCTGTCATGTACGATGGCATCATGGCCTATGGGGGACCAGTCTTCCCAAACATGGTGGTGTGCATTTACTTTGTCATCCTCTTCGTTTGCGGTAACTGTATCCTTCTGTTTCACAGGAATCATTGCATGACCTGTGTAGACTTCTTATTCAATATAATGCATTCTCTACATTAATAACAACCATTTTATTCCAAACAAAGCAAATCAGACGTCCTTAATTTTATGATCAGACATCTTGCTGAATGTGTTCTTGGCTATCGCTGTCGACAACTTAGCAGGAGGTGGAGGAAAGAAGAAAATAGAGTAAGTTTAAACTAAGAAAAGTGCTGAGACAGAATTATAACTCACTCTTTTTTTATTTTGGGGTGAATCTGCGTAACGAAAAATATCTATGTTGTTAAAGTCCACAAAATTCTGCTCTGTCTAAAGTGGATCTTTTGTTTCTTCAGAGAGAAAAAGGAAGAAGAAGAGGAGTGGGATGATGATGAAGAGAAAGAGGATGAAGATGCAGGGGTAAAAAAAACAAGTTGAATCCTTTCGTTCATTTTATTGGACATGTATAAAATGAAGAACAGAACAGCTGATGTTATGTTTGTCTTCTCTGTGTGTAGAACGATGAGGACGACTGGCAGGAAAACGAGGAGCTGAGGGCCATCGAGGGCCTGGAGGGTCAGTCTAACAAACATCACACCACCTTCCATCCTGCGTCACGATTGAGACGTAAAACAATTTCACATACTTTTATTTTATTGTAGGAGTTGCTCCGATGAAACCTGAGTTCTCTGGACCTAAAGAAAAGATTGTACCAATCCCTGATGGAAGCTCCTTTTTCATTCTTGGAAAGAAAAACTGGTAACTTGAAAACAGATTTATTATAGCCGCCTAAATATTGATTTATACGCTACAGCATTACTAATTCTGCAGTGCAAGTCAGTTGCACGTAGTAAAATATGATTTCTTTCCCATACTCAGTTTACGAGTCGCCTGCCACAACCTCATCCATCATCCCTACTTCACCAACTTCATCCTCATCTTCATCATCCTCAGTAGTATCTCCCTGGCTGCTGAAGATCCAATCAAATCCCACTCATTCAGAAACATTGTAAGACAAGCCACATTACAGCCAAACAGACTCTACAGCCACCTGTGCATAATTCTTCATCTGTCTGTGTAATCTTCATAATAAACTCGACTGTACTCTGATGCACCTCCTGTTATCCTCAGGTGCTCGGTTACGCCGATTATGTGTTTACATCCGTTTTCACAGTGGAGATCGTTCTAAAGGTAATGTGGCTTGAGTGAATTATGCTGCAATTTAAGACCATGTGTCAGTGTGAGAAAAGAATCAGGAATAGTTCAACTTTGTTTGTTCTAGATGACGGTCTACGGAGCTTTTCTGCACACCGGCTCCTTCTGCAGAAATGCCTTCAATCTCCTTGACCTGCTGGTTGTCAGTGTGTCCCTCACATCCTTCTTCCTACAGTGAGTTTACAGCTGCATTAAACAAATCGCACACATTTTACTCCTGAGAGAAAATCAATGGGAGTCTTTACTGCGTGGCTGCAGAGGGGATTTATCTTAATAAATGTAGAGGTGTGTTCGCAGCACTCTCTAGTGTTCAGTTCAAGAATGATTTTTTTTCATTTTCACCTTTGTTTTATGCTTTGTTTTTGATTCCAGTCCTTGTAGGTTTCACTGACTTTGCTTTACTTTTTTGCTCTCAGTTCGAGTGCGATCTCTGTGGTGAAGATTCTCCGAGTGCTGCGAGTACTCAGGCCTCTGCGAGCCATTAACAGAGCCAAGGGATTAAAGGTGAACGCTTCTTTTTCGTTTAAAGCACAGGTGTCAAACATACAGGGGATGAATTTGTGAAATGCAAAAATTAGACTGAAGATATTAACAGTCAAGGGGGTCAAAGTCCTTTCAGTTCCAAACTCCAAATTCCAAAAATGTAACAATATACTGCCTTTTAGTAAATGTTTTGTGCCTTTGTAGATCCATATGATCTGTAATGCACAAGTATAATCTTTCTTATTCTTACTTTGTATATATCCTATTCTGTCTGTGTATATCTTTATTTGTTGTATATATTTCTAATCTGTAGTAAAGTGTATAGCACTTTAGTAGTATTGTGTATGTATATTTAATATTTTATCTTGTAGATTTCATACATTACTTACATTTTTCAGTTTTTGTGTAATATTTTATTCGGCCCTTTTTTGTACTAATTGTTTTTGCTCCTACTGCACCTAATTGCTTTTATTTGATTTGATTCGATTCGATTCGCTTCGATTTGATTTGATTTGATTCGATTCGATTCGATTCGATTCGATTCAATTCAATTCGTTTCGATTCTAAATGATAACTTGATGCACAATATTGTTAACATTTATTTATTTTTCTTCACAAATTTCAGGTTGATCAGCTTATTCACATTTTTTTGTGAAAGGATAGCTTATACATTTAAACATTTTCTTTATTTAATTTAACTTTTTTTTACACTTAAACAAAGAGAAATATTTGGAGTTGTCATTATTTATCAGCTGTTCTACTATTATTTTACTAGACTGGCCCATTTCAGATCAAATTGGCCTGTATGTGGCCCCTGAAGTAAAAATGGGTTTTATGTGTGTTTGTGTTCAAGTCTTATCATATTTGTGTTTTACTGCATTTTACAATCACCTGGTGTAAAATTATTGTTTAATAAGAGTATCTAAAGGTTTTTATGAATCTAATATATGGACTTTGTTGTTCATGTTCCCACAGAATGTAGTGCAGTGTGTGTTTGTGGCGATCCGCACCATCGGAAACATCTTGATTGTCACAACGCTGCTTCAGTTCATGTTTGCTTGTATCGGAGTGCAGCTTTTCAAGGTTAGAGCTCATACTTTAGCTGATTTTCTTTTTCTTTCTAAGTGAATAGAAAAGGAAGTGACCTGTGCTGGTATCTTTCTGTTACAGGGCAGATTTTACAGCTGCACAGATGAAGCCAAACATACACCAGAGGAGTGCAAGTCAGTTTTGTTTTTTTTGTTTTTCTTTATTAAATATACTGACACTCTCTTACTAACTGACTATGGAATATTAAAAATGTATATGTGTTATTTTAGGGGAAGCTTTGTGGTTTATAAAGATGGAGATGTGAACCACCCCATGGTGAGGGAGAGGATTTGGGAAAACAGTGATTTCAACTTCGACAACGTGCTGATGGGGATGCTGGCTCTGTTTACCGTCTCCACATTTGAAGGCTGGCCTCAGTGAGTAACAGTGACATACGAGGGATCGATCAACATGTTAGAGCCAGAACTGCTAACATAATATATGCTCTTTTTTTTTTTTTTTTTGTACAAAGGCTCCTTTACCGAGCTGTGGATGCTAATGCCATAAACCGAGGCCCCATTTACAACTACAGAGTCGAAATCTCCATCTTTTTCATCATCTACATCATCATCATTGCTTTCTTCATGATGAACATCTTTGTGGGTTTCGTCATCATCACATTTCGAGAGCAAGGAGAAGCTGAGTTCAAAAATTGTGAACTCAACAAAAATCAGGTTAGCTGACTCAAAAAATCTCAATGTGAAACTTTCTTACAATGTTTTAATATAATTAAATATCATGAATCATGTTTAATATATAACGAATCTGTTTTTTTTTTTCTTACCTAGCGTCAGTGTGTGTATTATGCACTGAAAGCTCAGCCTATAAAGATTTATATTCCCAAAAACCCATCCCAGCTCAAATTCTGGAAAATCATCAACTCCAGTCAGTTTGAGTACGTCATGTTTGTGCTGATTCTTGGGAACACTCTGACTCTGGCTGTTCAGGTACCATTTTAACCAGATCTCTTAAGAATTAAAAATAGAGGTAGACCGATATATATCAGCCGGCCGATATATTGATTTTTTTCAATATCGGCCATCATGTTTTTTTTTTTTTTTTTTGTTTTTTGAAAGCCAATATTTGATCAGTTGTTAAAAAAAATGTTGGTGCCTGTGTGGGCAGCATGGGCAGTTCAGTAAATGTTAAAAGAGTAGCTTTTGTACATGTCATTTATATTCCTTCATAAAAAGCTTAATCATCTGAGTGTTTCAATTGTATTTTACAGTCAATGTGGTTTAAAAAAAAAAGTCTGCCATAAATACTGGCCTCAAAAATTGACTGTAGATATCAGCTATCTGCTAATCAAATTTTTAAAAAATCAGCATCGGCCTTAGAAAAACCTATATCGGTCGACCTCTAATTAAAAACACATTGAACATGTCCAGTTTTATAATGCAAAGTGTTTTTTTTTATGTCTTGTCTTTTTTTCCAGCATTATGAACAGTCTAAACTCTTCACTTCTGTCATGGACATCCTCAACATGATCTTTACTGTGGTTTTCACAATCGAGATGATAATCAAGTTACTGGCTCTGCGGGCTCATGTGAGGCTTTATTTATGAAATGTACTTTAATGGTAACTTCTGTATGTGCGTCAGAGCATCCATACAGTAGTGCCGTTTTATGCTTGTTTCATGCTTATTATTAAATAATTTTTGAACTCACTCTGTGTTTAATGTTTTTCTATGCAGCACTATTTCATCGATCCATGGAATTCATTTGATGCTTTGATTGTCGTGGGAAGTGTGTTGGATATTGCAGTTTCTGAGTTCAGTGTAAGTTTGTCCGGCTTTATTTCCACTTGTCGGAAAAAAATTACATTTACATTACAATTTTAATTATGTTTTGTAATTTTTATGAGCAGCATAGAGATGTCCAAACATTACATAAATGTATGGAAACATCATGAAAACTTTAACTTTTTCTTTTCTTCCTTGTGTTGTTTATGGATTCAGGGAGGAGGTGGACATGGTGAGGTGAGTTATACCAGATTTATATCACAAATACCAATCACTGTACTCTGATCTCTACTGTCTCTACAAACTCACTTTCATGTTTAACCATTTCGCTGGGTTTTTTTTTTTCTCTTAACATGTTCTTTCTAGGGTGGTGGTAAAGGAGAAAGTGGAAAAGTGTCCATCACTTTCTTCCGTTTGTTCCGAGTCTTGAGGTTGGTTAAACTGCTCAGTAAAGGAGAAGGCATCCGAACTCTTCTCTGGACTTTCGTAAAATCCCTTCAGGTCAGTGCAGCCAAGAGAGAATTTTTTAAATAAATATCTAAATAAAGCTGATTATGTTATAATGACATGTTGAAGCACTTTTTTTGTAACTGTGCTCTTACCTTTATTTTGTAGGCCTTGCCTTATGTCGGTCTGCTCATTGCAATGATCTTTTTCATCTATGCTGTGATCGGTATGCAGGTGAGTCTGACTTCATCAACACATTTAGAGGCGGAACTTCAATCAGATAATAATTTAAACAAAAACAGAACTGAACACACAAGCCAGTCTGTCCTATGTCTCTGTTGAGCCTGAGGTTTGTTTTGTTTTTACAGACGTTTGGGAAGGTGGCCGTCGACGACAACACACACATCAACAGAAACTGCAACTTCCAGACTTTCTTTATGGCTGTTCTGGTGCTGTTTAGGTACGACATTTTATTTTGAGTTGGACAGATATTCAATTCAGTTCAATTCAATTCAATTCAATTCAATTCAATTCAATTCAATTCAGCTCAGTTCAATTCAATTCAATTTAATTTAATTTAATTTAATTTAATTTAATTTAATTTAATTTAATTTAATTTAATTTAATTTAATTTAATTTAATTTGATTTGATTTGATTTAATTTAATCTTTCCTCACATTGTACCTGCAAGTTTTAAGTAGCCATTTATATCAAATCTAAGAAAGACTCTAACACAAAAATTTTGTTTTGAAATAATAATACTAAAACAATAAGAATTCACAGATTTTTTTCCCCCCAGTTCTTATATCAAGACAGAAATTTTCCTAAAGGCAATGGTGAGATGGTGGATTTATAGACTTTGAGGTTTAGTTGAAGGATGCACTCAGGTAGGAAAGGAATGAAGAGGTCAAAGGTGATTGTCCACATATATACTATAAAGCAACACAAGCCTCCTTACTTCCTACCCAAAATGCATCAAACTTCCGTCTACCATTACCAGCCAGCTTCCATGGACCTTAGAGCACAGAGGACAAACGTATGGTTTTTACTTCTCTTCCAGTCTTTGAAACAGTTCTTTGGCCCTGCTCACATTAGACTAGTATTCCCTGGAGACATCACATCATTTAGAAATCAAACTATCTGTATTTCTCTGTTTTTCATTTACATTATCCCCTAGATATGAAGTCAAGGATCGCTATTAATAAGTCAACACAAACTAACTGTGGACCCTGTTGAAAGACTGAAAAATATTTAACACCACACAGTCTTAAATGCCATCCATCTCATCATCTTTGAAGATTTTATTCTTCTCAGGCTCCATGCTGTGTAGGGACACAATCCAAGCTGAATTTGCTCCAGCATCTGTGATAAAAAGGCACAGTTAAAAGATTAAAAGAATGCAAATCACCCTAAATCAAGAAGATGCTACAGATGACAGCAAATATTACAGATTATAAGAAGTTAGCAGGTAGCCCAGTGGGAATAGGGCTTTAGAAGATCTCAAAGTACAGTTAAAGGACAAATGAATGAGTTATGTCCTTGCAGATGTGCTACCGGAGAGCAGTGGCAGGAGATCATGTTGGCAGCTCTGCCTGGCAGACGCTGTGACCCAGAAGCCGACACTGAGCCTGGTGAAGAGTACACCTGCGGTAGCAACTTGTCCTACATCTACTTCATCAGCTTCTTCATGCTCTGCGCTTACCTGGTGAGTGAAGCAGAGCAGGGCAGGACGACCACTGAGTTAAAACACTTCTCCTCTTTTGATGTAACATAATGAAGCTGCCTCCTGAATCCAAATGAAGTTGAGGAAGAATTAATTCAAACTCGTGTTTTACAGATTATCAGGTCAGATGAGATCAGAGTCAGAAGGAAGAGATAATAGTGTTACATCAGCAGAGTAGAGGCAGTTTAAAAGCTTATTCTGTCTTCTCAAATTTCCACGTCTTCAGAGAATCTGTGTGTGCCTTAAATGTAAGTCTATTAGATGTTAATACCAAACTGTGCTCTTCAGGATTTTGTTAATACACATTGGACTCTTGTAAACTCCTGCTTTATAAATGTGCAAATCTATTAGTATAATTCCTCTGACCTAAGTGCTATTTTAAAACATTGAATGCAGACGGATATTGCATTTAAGACCTGCAGGCGCTGGTATAGGGGTTGGACACATGATTTTTGACAATAATATCTTAAAAGTATAGATTCTCTTGGCTTTTACAAACCTTTGTTGACATTAGAGACCTGGAAAAGTTATGACCATTAGTGCAAAAAGTCACTTTAACACAAATGCCACCTAGTTAGTAGACTGAGGTGTAATGGCTCCGATGTCAGTCCTTCTATGGTTTCTCCTCCTGCTGACAGCTGACATCCACTGGTCTGTGTGTGGTCTACAACCTTTAGCTGAGACCCACTGAGGCGCCCTCGGAAGCGAAAATAGATCTAGGCCCTTGTGTCCCGCTGACTTTAGCCAGACTGATGATATTCTGTCACACATTATGAATGACCGCTCTAATAATATCATATACTGTGTACAGAGGCCAACAGCTACACTATAACACACAATATTACACCGTCAATTATGCTGTGTCAAATTAACACTAATAGAGTTGATTTTAACTTTATTCTAGAGTGTATTTGGCCCCTATCCAGATCAGTGTTAAACAAG